>JAUMHM010000083.1:42179970-42190441 GCA_032362435.1 Melikaiella ostensackeni
TAATGACCCTTTTATGGAACTTTTTTGAACACGTTTTTGCGTGACTTTCCAACATTTTTATATGTACCTTGACAGAACGACGAAATTCTAACACCAATAACTAAAAACAAAAATTTCTCATTTCAACAAGCATGTCCATTGAGACACGTTCAGGAAATGAGATATTTTAGAAAACGAAAAATTTTATTTATAAAATTTATGATTAAAAAATTTTATAAAAAAGGGTCATATTCAGAAGGCCATAATTTCGGTGCTATTATAGCTAGAACAATGTTTTATTTGTATCTGCTCAAAATTTCGTCTCCTTTAATTAATTTACTGGAAATTTTTACCAGAGATGCACAGGAAATAAGTAACTTTACAAAAACTAGATTTTTAAAAAAAATTATTCACTCACAATCGATGTCTGAGGGCCATAATTCCAAAACATACAATGTCGAAGAAGTAGCCTTAAATGTCTTAATAAATTCAAATTCAAAGCTTTCAAAATGTAGAAGATCCCCAAATGAGTAACTTTTGAACATGGGCGGCGCTACGCGATTTTGTGGACCCTCCTACTGCTACCGAATAAATAGTGTCATGTAGTTTTGCAATTCTTTTATTTATCATACTTACAATATTTACATAAACTGATGACGTCATTGACGTTAGTCAATAAGTGCATTACAATCTCACAAAATAACAAGTTTGTTGAAGTTTTTTTTCCATAATCGTGTACATGCATTTAAACTTGTACAATTTGAAAGTGGAAGCCATCAAAATAGAACAAATTTTATTTCGAGGTCTTCAAACCGAAAAATAATTCGAATTGAACATTTTCAAACCGAGTTTATTCAAAATTAAAACTTTACAAACTAAATAGTTTTACGTTTACGGCAATCAAAAATCGACACATTCAAAAAAAGCACTGATAATTGTTGATCTATTAAGATTTTCAGTTTAAAATTGTACAAGATTGAACCATCGGAACTGTCTCATTTATAAATTTTCAACCTAAAATTATTTAATTTTGAAGTATTTCATTTCATGTATTTAACTATGTATGAAGGAATTTCAATTATTGTAATAATTTTCAATTATTATTTAACATTTTGAAGCGGACAGTTCTTAGAGCTTGAATTAAACATTATATGAGTTAAAGCACTTTCAACTTGAAATTATCCACTTCTCGAAATTTCAATCTTAATCTATTCAATTTTAAATGCCGTGAATTTACAATCGTTCCAGTATTTTGAAGGTTTGAATAAAAAGTTATAGTTTAAAATTGCCCAACTTATGAAGCATCAAACTGTCATTATTCTAGCTTCTACAATTTTAAATTATTTAGCTGTAGAGGATTTCAATTGGGAATTGTACGATAACATTCAAATTCACATTTTTTCAATCTCAAGTACTAACACTTAAAATTGTGAATTAAAAAAATTTCAATCTGAAATCATTCGATTTTGATCATTCTGAAATATAAATAATTAAAGTATTAAACTGCTTTCAAATGTAATTCTGCAACTTTGAACGATTTATTGAAAATAATTTAGATTGTTTTAAACTAAAATTATTTGACATTTTCAATTCAAAATTCTTCTATTTCATTTAAATGTCATATTATTCAATATTAAGCATTTGAAACTAAAAATTTGTTGAGGATTTTAATTTAAAATAAATTTGAAAAATCTTATTTACAGTTCAATTTCAAAATCTTGAACATTCAATTTTTTTCCATATTGAAGGGTTCAACTTAACAATTGCTCAAATATTAAGGTTCCTTATTTGAAAATATTTCATTATTGATATTTTAATTTGAAATTATGATGTATACAGATTTGTTAGTTTGTTTAACGTAAAGATAAAAAATTCTCAATTATTGAAATGCACCAATATTTTAAGTATAAAATTTATTCATGTTGATGAAATGAATCTATTGAACTATATAAAAACCTTCTATGACCTATGAAAAATAAACAAAAAACAATAAATAATAATAAGCAATAAGAAATAAGAAATAAATAAAAAATAGTAAATAATTTTTAAAAAACGCAAGCGAAATCGCCTTTTTCGTCCCCTCAGACTTCATTTACAATCCAAAATACTCTTATCATAGCAGTCTTTTATGGTGATCATTGAAAATGTATCAGCCCGATTCTTGTCAGAGAATCATTTCTTCATAACAAAACAATCCTCTATGAGGAAGCACAGTGTTCATGAAATGACCACAATTAATGATACACCGTATAATGATCGCGCCTACCAAACTACTTTGCAACGGTTTTCGAACATTTTCAAGTTTTTAACGATCCGAGTTACACAATCCGAAATTTAGAGACTAGAAATGAAAATTGTCAAACTCGAGCTTTGAAAATCAAACGATTTTACAATTAATCAGGATTAGCATTAGGATTCTAGTGCCTTTAAAAAAAAATCAAAATTTATGAAATTGGTCTTATTTTTCAAAATAAACATTTTTTCTTGCCAGACAGACGTGCTTCTTTATGACTTTTATCATTCTCAAAGATTATAGATTGATATATTCATTAATTTAAAAATAAATTGGCAAAATATGAACTTTTATCTCGATATAAAAATTTAAGTTCCCCAACTTATTTTTAAAATAACGAATCTATCAATCTATAATTTTGGGGAATGATAAAAGTCATAATGAGGCACGCCTCTCTGATAAGGAAAAATCAGGGTGTCTACACGACGGATGATTTTAAATTCTCGCTTATTTCAAGTCACAATCACATTCATTTCCAAAAATTCTCTATTCCAAGTTAGAATTGTATTTATTTACAATATTTTTTTATAATTTAGAAATATAGTAATTCCCTGTTTCTAAAATTTGGAAGAAGGAAGTTTCAAATTCTGGCAAAGTTTAATTTGCAAAAAAAAAGAATTTTTAAATTCAAACAAATTTTGATTTGGAACAAGAAACTTTCAAAATCTGACGAATTCTGACTTGGAACAGGGACTGTTTGTGTAAATTGCCTTTTTATAAATCAGAATTGAAATTATTTTCCCAAATTTCCCGTTACATGTCAAAAATTACCTGTTTCAAGACAAAATTATATTCATTTACAAAATTTTCTATTATAATTCAGAAATATAGTAACTCCCTTTTTCCAAAATTTGAAAGAGGGAAGTTTCAAATTGTAACGAATTCTGAATTGGGACAAACATTTTTTTAGATTCCCTTCTCCTGAATCAGAATTGAAATTCTTTTCCAAAATTTCCGTTCCTTGACAAAAATTCCCTATTCCAAGTCAAATTATAATCCTTAACAAAATTTTATGTTCTAAAGTGAACCTAAAATGAAAATTATGAAATGAAAATTATAATTCTTTACGAAAACTCCCAGTTCTATATCAGAATTATAATTCTTTTAGAAAATTTTCACTAAAATTCCCTGTTCGAAAGTAAAAATTATAATTCTATTATATTTTTTCACTGAAATTCCATGTTCCAACTCGCAGTTATAATTCTTTTAGAAAATTCTTTACTAAACTTCCATGTCCCTAAGTAAAAATTATAATTCTTCACGAAAATCCCCTGTCTTAAACTCAAAATTATATTTTGATATTATGTATTCATATTATTATTATTTATATTTTCCTTGTCGCAAGAGACAATTATAATTCTTTACTGAAATCCCCTGTCTCAACTCAGAATTATTATTCTGTCAGAAAATTCTTTACTAAAATTCCCTGTCCCAAAATAAAAATTATAAGTCTTTGCGGAAATTCACTGTCTTGAAATCAAAATTATATTTATTTACTGAAATTCCATGTCGTAACTTCAAATTATATTTCTTTTCATAAATTCATTCCATGTCAGGATGATTGTAATTCTTTACGTGAATTATTTTTTATATTTCTTTTATTTGTTCCCTTTTCTACCTTAGAATTATAAATCTTTTAGAAAATTCCTTTCCTCATAATCGAAATTATAAAAGAATCCCCTGTCCCAACTCGGCATTATAATTCTTTTAGAAAATTCTTCACTAAAATTCCTTGTTTCAAAGTTAAAATTATAATAATTACATTATATTTGTTTACTGAAATTCCATGTCCCAACTCGGAATTATAATTCTTTCACAAAATTTTTTACTAAACTTCCCTGTCCCAAAGTAAAAATGATAAGTCTTCACGGAAATTACCTGTCTTAAACTCAAAATTATATTTCTTTACTGAAATTCCATTTCGCTACTTAGAATTATAATTCTTTTCGATAATTCGTTGTTCCAAGTCAGGATATGCTTAGCTGTAATTCTTTACGTGAATCCTTTCTTATATTTCTTTCATTTGTTCACTGTTCCAACTCAGAATTATAAATATTTTAGAAAATTCCTCTTCTCAAAGTCGTAATTATAATTCTTTACCGAAATTTCCTGTCTCAACTTAGAATTATAATTCTTTTAGAAAATTCCTTATTCCTCGGTGAGGTAGATACCCTGAAAATGTTTGTTTCAATTACATGACATCAGAGACTACGACATGCCCTCAAAACTGTAAAATTTTCTGTTGAAATCGAAGCCATTTCAAAGAGTTTCAAAACAAACTTGTTCAATCTCACTTTATTAAATATGATATCAAATGACATTTGAAGTGATTAAAAATTTCTCGTTGAATGGTTACCCTGAAATCCTGATCAATGCAAAACCAGCTAATCTTTGATTCCATTCCAGGTCCGCGATTCACGTGGAGGACAGCAGTTATGGAAAATCGAAAAGTCAGATGAGCCTTGAGGACATTCTCACAATAAAAAGTGAGTCGAAACTGACACGAACCCAAAGTGTAACTATGGACACCAGTATCGAAAGAAACGGATCTCATTTCGCAACAGACTCAAAAGATAATCGCCTAACCCGAAGGTCTAATTCTACCGATATTTGGACCGAAGAAAAATCCTTCGCATCAAAAATCCCAGCTTTGAATAGATCAAAAGTCGCAGACAATATCGAAGAACCTATCGAAGTTTCCGAAAGGTTAAGAACCTCTGTCTCGAAAATCCCAACACCAAGAAGCTTGGGACGAAGAAGTGCGAGTGTGACTGACATGAAGAAGGCTGTCGAAAAAACTGATGCTGGAAGCTCATTGCAAACTGGAAACAATGTTCACAATCGTTTTCCGAGTTTGGATAGTAGCGTGGAAGAAAATATAAGACCTGTTGGTGCTGAGGTTGATACTGAGAGATTTTGTGGTGAACAGTTTGGTAGCATCAGTTCATTAGCCAGTAGCACTAGTTTAATTTCTCAACAGGAATTAGCTCAGTTGGTGGAGGACGCAAGTCTAGAAGAGGCTCGTGGCTCTCATGATGTGATTGTTGTACTTCTTCATAAAGAGAATCCTGCAGGAAGTGTTGGTATCACTTTGGCTGGTGGTGTTGACTGTGAGACTAAGGAAATAACGGTTCATCGAGTATTGTCTCACTCTATAGCAGATAAAGATGGAAGGGTGCAGAGAGGAGATAGAATTTTAAGCATCAATGGGAGAAGCACCCGAGGGCTTACTCACAGGGAAAGCTTGGCTGTTCTTAAGCAACCTAGGTCTGAAGTGGTGCTAGTCGTGTCCAGAGCCCGAATTGATGAAGGCTGTAAATTAAGGACTCGTACGGAAAGCGTTGAGACTATTGTGGAAGGTGAGATTTTGTAGATAAAGTTCTTTAATTACCTCATTATCAACTTAAAATAGGGGAAAGGTGCCCACAGGAAGTCAGAAAAATTTAAACTCGTATAGATGTTCATTTTAAAACTAACCTGAAAAGTTTGAGACATGTAAATTAAGTCTAATCCTTCAGGTGTTTAAAACTGGTAAGATGTAAGCATTTAAGGAAAAGTTAACGATACATAAGACCATGCCATTTGAGCCCCTGTGTACCCTCGAGTATACACAAATATTCACCCGTTTCATTCAATGAATTCAGTTTTTTAAATAGGTTTAGTCGTTGATATATTCATTTACTTGGTTCATTTTCTACGAAAACTCTCATTGAACTTAAACTATTTGATATTTACTGAGAAATATGTAATATTAAACTGACTTATATATGCACGTTATGTACCTGCTGAACATTGCTTTTGTAAAATACATAATAAACTTCAATGTAACAACTCAAAACAGTTAGGTTACTGTTTACATCACAGTACGCGTGAGACATTCGTGCAGACCTACCAACTGTCAGAATATCAGAATAGAAAATTCCCTTATGCATTTTGAAAACATTAACTTCAATATTAAAAAAAATTATCTCATCGACTCTCTGTGTACCCTGAAACTTCGTTTACCTAATATGGATTTATTATTCTAAATCCAGGAACAAAACCCTTATCTGCCACAAATGGCATGAGAATAATGTTTTCAGATTGTGAGTATTGCAGTGAAAACATTTTTAATGGTCCGGTTTTTCCCAAATATTAAAAGTGTAAAGAAAAATCAGTACGAAGTATCAAAAACATATTTCGTTTAAAGAAACCTTAAATACAAAGAGCACAGGAATAGACCTTTTCTAAAAGATGTCACTATTACAAAGTAATAGGTATTTATTAATTATGAAACATTTCATTGAATAATTTGTTAGATATTCCTTTTGATTACCTGTGCACGCCAAACATCTGTGGACACCTTTCCCTTATACGCTTAAATTTAAAGTACTATAAAATATAATTAATAATAATCGTGAATTAAAATAAATATAAAAATAGCTACAGCGACGTTCATACAATTTTAATTTTAATCGGCAACTTGTTTAATTTTGAATATTTATATATTAACATCATGAAATTTTGAACATGCTTTTGTAATAGGTCTATCTTGAAGATTTACAGTTGAAGATTTATTAATGTTGAATGTGTATAACTCAAACATTTCATAAAATGATTTAATTATGAATGATTTTTTTGGATATTTCAATTTTGAAGATTTAAGATTGAAAATTGTTGAATTTTGAAGATGTAAAATGGAAACTTATTCAATTTCATAGATTTTCAATTGGAAATCCTTCAATTATTAAAATTTACAATTAAAGATTCATTAATTTGTTTTTGTAAATTTCTAAAAGATATCAATTTTAAATTTGTAAATTTATTCTATTTTATATATTTTCAATTGAAACTTATTCAAATTTTAAGATTTACAATTTAAGATTCATTCATTTGGCATGTTTACAATTTTTATATACAGATTTCAAATGTAAAATTTTTCAATTTTGAATATTTGCAATTGAAGCCTCTTCAATATTTAATGTGTATAACAGAAAACAATTCAATTTTGAATGCTTTGTTTGGAATAGATTAATTTTGAAGATTTAAAATCGAAAATTATTCAATTTTGAATGTTTAAAATTGAAATTTATTCAATTTAATAGATTTGCTATTGAAAATTATTCAATTTCTAAGATTTACAATTGAACATTCATTCATTTGAAATGTTTACAGTTTAAAGTACAGATTTCAAATGAAAATTTTTTTAATTTTGAATATTTGCAATTGAAGCCTCTTCAATATTTAATGTGTATAATAGAAAACGATGCAATTTTGAATGCTTTGTTTGGAATAGATCAATTTTAAAGATTTAAAATCGAAAATTATTCAATTTTATAGATTCCTAATTGTAAATTCTTCAATTGGGAACAGTAAAAAAAAAATATGTATATAAGAATTTCTAAAAAAAATAAGGCGTTGACTTATTTTTTTAGAAATTCGTATATTTCTTTTTTACATATTTAACGCATGTTTTCGTAGATAAAAAAAGAAACTTTGCATAAACTTCAAGTTACTTCAATCAGTAACTTAAAATCTAACTTTAAATGATCCTAAAGCTAGATAAAAATTATTATTATATCGATTAAAATATTTAAAATGAACCTATCCACTTTTGGTGAAGTTTGAAAAGATTTTTCAAGTCATAAACGTGGAAAAAAGTAAATTACATGTTTTTCGTCTAAATATGACTTAGATGTATCGAAATGAAGCCCGTTTCAATTATTTTTATTCCTTTAAAAACTTAATTTTTTAACAAAATTTTACCAATAAAAATTTAGCAGGTGGTTTTATACCGTAACCCAAAGTTTGTTAGAGAGATTCAGGGTTCTCTGAAGATATAGAAATAATATCAAACATCAAATTGAAAATGATCACAAAGATAAAGACAAGGTAGAATGATTCAAAATTCATAGTTGCTACCGTTTTCCAAATTCTAGCTTTTTTTCTAGATACATTTTTCTATATTCCAGACCCCACGCTCATATTCAGGGCTTCTAGAAAATGTATACAACACTAGAAAAATTATAGGGACTTTTAGAGGAAGAAAAAATATCATTAAAGAAGAATAATCACATAAATGAAACTAACTAAATTCTAACTTGAATTATTTTCAAAGATAAAGAAATAATATTTCAAAATCTAAGGCTTTCATATTGAAGCTTATTTCAAATTTTAAAAATCCAATTTAAGTTTCAAGGAATTTCATCTTTGAAATCCCCAGTATGTACTTGAAATTTTATAAATTTTGATATTTCCAAACTGGAATACTTTTTAAGTTATAGTTTTCTCTATATAATAAATTGCGTGCAAATTCAAAAAATGTCAATATTCTTCTCAGTTATTCAATTTAAACTCCCATTCCTTTCAAAACACAAAAGTTTTAAGGTCCATCTTTCTTATATTTTATAATAATTTTGTTGAACCTCTAATTCAAAATTTTCTTATTTGATCAAAGTGAATATATTTATTTACAATTTTCACCTTCTTGAAACTGTTCAGATTCAAATTTCACTTTTAAATAGTGCAATTGGAATCGTTTTCAATTCGAAGCTGTACGATGTAAATTTTAAATTTTCTAATTTTTAATATTTGAAATGAACTGTCTACTGTTACGGAATTTTCCTTAAGACTAACCTATTTCCAGCTCATTCAGGTCTATTATTACGGAAAATTCCATAATACTAGCAGGGCCTATTTGAAATTATTCTAGTTGGAACCCCTTCAGTTTAAACGTGTTCAACTATTAGGATTTGCAATTTGAAATAAAGTGCTAGAATTTCGGAGGATTCACACATTTAAAAAATTTTTAATTTCAAACTATATACTATTTGAAAATTATATAATTTATAAAACTTCAATAAGGAATTATTCCATTTGGATTATTTTTAATTCAAAGCAGTCGAAAATAAATGAATAATTTCGAATTAAAAGTATTTCGAGAAGTATTTTCAGTTAAACAATTTTGGATTAAAAACTTTTCAAACTGACTTAAAATGTCGCCGAAATTTTCAATTTTGAATCTGTTGAACTTTTATTGCGTTAAAACTAAATTGTTTGTTTTTTAAGCTTTTAGAAAGCCTTGACTTTTGTATTCATAGAATCTTCTAATTTCATATTGTGTAATTTTTAGGGCACTTCAAATTCATTATTATTTTATTATGAACGCTTTCACTTTGAAATTTTTCAATTTGACTAGCTTCGATTTTGAAATTATTTGAACTTGAATACTTCCAATTCGAAAAAGTGGTCTAATTTTGGAGGCTTCGAATTTCAATGTATTCAATTTCAAGGCTACCAGTTTGAAACTGATCATTTTGGGCGTGTCCACAATAATTGAAAATTAACGTCATTTTAAATTGAAATGATAAATGAATCTGAGACACTTCCAGACTTGAAACTGTTCGTTTTTGAAGTTTTTATTGTGAATAAATGTACATTTTTGAGTATTTCTTATTTAAAATTGTTGCATATTTTCTTTATTATAATATTTTGAGTTTGAATCCTTTCAATTTAAAAGTTTGGTTATTTTGAACAGTTAAAGTTAAAAGTATATGATACAAGTAAAAAAATGTGTCAGGTCAAGGCCTGCAAGCTTTTGCAATTTTATTTCAGTATCTGAAAAATTATTCACTAAAATTGAATTTTTCAGGATACGAGGTGAATGGTGGAGTAGAGAATACAGCATGGGGACCACCTTCTACCGTAGCAATTTATAAAGATGGAGCAGGCCTCGGGTTCAGTCTCGAGGGAGGGAGAGACAGTCCCCTTGGAGACAGACCTTTAATAATCAAGAAAATATTTACAGGTATTGAAAAATTGATTCTTCTGAACAGAGAAAATTGAAACATCTCCTGGGCTTCTACAGCTTAATTTACCTGAAAAAGTAAAAAAGTGACCTATTTAAACCAAAAAAGTGACTAATAAGGACTAATTTCTAACCCGAAAAGTGACTAAATTTGACTGTGCAATCAATGGAATATTTTGGATTTGTTGAATTTTTTTCAATTCATTTCAATTCATTTGGAATTCACCCTGAATGCTTAGGAACTTATCCTGAATTCTTTAGATTTTTTTTAATTCTCCCTGGATTCTTTTGAATTTACTTGAATTGTTCTAAATTTGCTTAACTCTACTCAATTGAATGGACTTTTTTGATTTTTCCTTCAGTTTTTTTTTTTCAATTAATCGTGAAGTCTTTCAAACTCACCTTGCATTCTT
>JAUMHM010000083.1:42198778-42208831 GCA_032362435.1 Melikaiella ostensackeni
CAGAAAACATTTTTTTGTTTCTCCTGAAAATTTTCATTTTTGGTCTTTACCTAGTTGTCATTCTCAGTGCCTCAAATATAGTGTTAAATTATCAAAAAGACATGTGCAATTAGTATAAGTCACATGCTAAAAAGGCTTCATCAATTTTTATATGGAGAGTTTAAAAAAATAAAAATGCAAAAAATCGTGAAAACCAGCTATAGATCAAGGTTGCAGATTCAAATACAGAATTTTGAAAAACACGATCGAGCAAAAAAATACAACTATTCAGAAAGTTCTAAGGACAACGATTATTAAAAATACCAATTAAAAAACTGTCTTACAGACATATTTGTCGAGGGTCTTAAAATTTGATCTTAAATATCCAATAGATGAACAGTAATTAGGTCACCGATTTTCAAAAGAGTGAATTCAAAAAATTAGATTTTTCCATACCGTTGAATTTAAATAAGTCCGTGGCTACGTCTACTGAAATTTCGGCACAGACATATTTTTCGGTACGAATAGCGGAACTTGGAAGAGGGACTATTTGTACTGAAATTGAGGTATTAACAGACTAATTTTTTCGGTGCATATAGACACTGCCTTTAAATAAATCAAAAAAATCCCACTGATGGTTCCCCGTAAAGTCAGATAAAGGCCCTACATTTAGATAAATTTCTTAAAAGATGAAGTAATAAAGTCGTAATAGAAGTAGTTTTAGAAAATTATGAGCAAAAAGTGATCTATTTTTAATCACTGTTCTCAATATGAAGTTAAAAATCTAATTTCCGAATTAGAAAATAGAATAGAATATTCCCTGGACTCAGACAATTAAAAAGTAACATTCGCAAATTCAAAACTTATTTTGAAATGAACTCGTTGAGAATTTTGATCCTAAAAAAAGCTCGAAACCTGAGTTGAAACCTCACTTTAGAATTAGAAAAAATATATATTTTATTGTAGATGGTAGAGACCACTGGGTGAGTACATCGACTTACATTGCTAGGTACAAAATTATGTTTATATTTACATGTGTTGAATCATTATGAATATAAAGAGATAAAATAAAAATTGGACTTAAAAAAACCTGATTATGATCAAATTATTTACAAAACTGAGGACTTATATAAACTTTCTTAAAAAATCTCATATTGGATTAAATTATTGGTCTGACAATGTAGGTATAACTTCACCAACATATGAAAGTTACTGGATTTTAATTTAAAATGAAAGACAAGAAATCGTTCCCAAAAGTGTATATTTTCAAAATAATAACTTCTCTGATTGTATCAGTAATACAAAAAAAACGCATGGACGATGTAGATGTATTTGGAATAAATATAAATAGATACAAATTAATTTTTTAAAATAATACAATACTCTCTATATATTTTTATCAAATATATATAAGTACAGGTGTTTTACATAATTAAATTATCGACGCAAGTACGTTGCGGAAGTCAGTAAATTGGAAAATAAAAAAATCGATACAATATAAAGATAAAAACTAAGGTAAGAGAATGTATTTGAAACACCGCATGGTCGGAAAAAACTGGAAATCAAATAAGTGATAATAAATGTATGAAATTGATAGTTAAAATGGCATGAAGCTTCAAACTGAAAAAGAAAAGAAAGAAAAAAAAATGTTATTAATTAACGAATTTATTAAATTTGAATTCATATATTCCTAGTCTATACTTGTTTTTAATCACATAATTATAATAGCGCCTTATCAATTTCTCAAAGTGTGAAAGAAAAACGAAATTGTTAATTTGATTAAGTTTGTAACTAAATTACAAAAAATTAAATGCAATATAACTTCGAGTATAACTCTGTGTTCTAACTTTTGTCATTATCCAAAACTGTTTATTTTTATATATTTTATTTCTGAAGTTAATGCCAAAGTTATTATTCAACAGTTATTATTTAATGTCATTAATAATGTTGAAAGAATGTTATTATTAATTAATGTCTTTCTAAAAGAATTCCAATTTATGAATATTTCAATACTTTCGTTGTAACATATCGTTTGTAGTCATGAAAATATGATGAGTTATGCAATACATTTAAAAGCATTTTGACTCGGGTTTAGATATGGATAATTAGATATAGACATTTCGAGTATAGACACAAGAGATTCAAAACTTGAACACTTAAAACTAAAAATATATCGAATTTAAAACTTCACGTCAAAATTTTCTCTCTTCACTCTTTTTTTAAATTTTCTTTCTACTTGAAGATGTGCGATGGAAGACAGTTGAGATTTAACTGCAAAAGTGTGTTATATATCGAGTGTATATAAACATTTTTTTGGTCTGCCATATAACTTCTTATCTATTTGATTCTTATGTAAATCAACTATATTATAAATTATTTTTTTGCAACACCCACTTCTAAAGTTGCACTTCATGTTGCTGTAAAAAATGTGTGCAGTGACTCTTTTAACAACAGTAACGTCACAGTGTGTGAAGTAGTTACTTCACAGTTCACACGCCAGCAGCCATCATCGCGCATGCGCACTTTGAAAAAGCTACTTCACACGCGGGTTACGAATCGTTAAATCGTGCCTAAAGTTTTTCCCAAGTACTTTCACCACCATTTATTTAAGGCAGATTAAGAATTTATTTCAGGAGGTTGGTGACCAAAGGAGAGAGGAGAGAAAAGAGTGTAGAGAGGAGAGGTAGAGGGGAGGGGGGCAAAAAATGTCGACTATACAGATCCGGCATTTTTTTGTATTTTGCTGCTAGGTGATAGGAAACTCCTAATGGCAAAATGAAAAAAATTCGAGTATACAAATCCGGCAATTTTTTTTTAAAGTTCGCCCCTAAATGGCAAAATAAAAAAAATTTCGAGTATGTAGATTCAGCAGAATTTTTTCTTTAACTTTTGCCGAGTCGTATAATACTGGTGGGATTCTGAATAACTTCTAGCGTCAATATTTAAAAAATTATTCGCAAATGTGACTCAAAAAAACTTTCTCGGTCGGGTGTTGCAAAAAATAGTGTGTGATACATGTGCGGACCAGGTTATTACCACTCGTGTGGTTGCAGCATTTGCCTGCGGCTTATGCTGCAAGCATCACACTCGTTGCAATTACCTGGTTTACGCACTTGTATCACAAATAACTATTTTTTTAATAGAAAGAGGCCTTCGTGTACATAAAAATAGTTTCTTCTTCTTTAAACTTTTTTCGTGAATTACTGGAATATCGATATTGCAAATGCTGAAATTGTACTATCTTTAAACCTTCAATCTATACTTTCTTCTCATCGAAGTTTTGACGTATTACCTAATGCGTCGATTATACGTATTGGCATAATTTCAAATAGTTCAATTTTGAAAATAAATTGAGTCAATTAATAAATATACGTTTGTTTTACGACACTTTGCTGCTTATCCTCATCCATTTGTGTTCATCATTTTAGGAATATAACGTTTTCTCGACCCATTCTTCCATCGTAAACGTTGCTATATTTGAATGATCCGGATCCCTTTCTCGGAAAATATCTTCATAAATAAAAATTGATTAATAAGTGTAAAAATACTTAATTTTGTTATTGCTTAGCGAAAGCATTCTGAGACAAAATTTTTAATTGTAAACAATTAGATATAAAATTTCAAAAAACTTGATCAGAGTTGACTCTTTTTCAGAAGTCTGGAGAATTTTGGAAAAGCGAGGGCGTAAAAGTCAATGGTAACGTGCAGTTTAAAAAGTTGAATAATTTGAAAATGTCAGACTTGGAACATTTTAAGGGGTAATTTTTCATTTCAATAAAATAATAATTAAATTAAATAAGTGGAAATTTCAATAAGGAATCTAAACAACTTTTGAATTCACGTTAGATAAAAATGATGTACATTTTTTCAAATGAGAGAAATTTTTTCCAGTTAATTCTGAACTGCTTTGAAAGCAGAGCTTATTTTGTTGTGTACCTGTGAAGTGTAAACAGTCGATAAGAGATTAATATGCGTTGTATGAAAATTGGTCTGAAAAATCGGGAGTTTGGTCTAGAAAATCGAGATTTCGGTCTGGAGAATCTGGAAAAGTCAGAGAACATGAAGTAGCAACCCAACATATGAGTCACATTAAAGCAACGCAATTTAAGCGAAAATTCAGAGTAAAATGGAAACGAGACATGAAAAGCGAATTACTGGTTTACGTACCAATCATAGTTTTAAGACGGACGGCGCACATAATGTAATCATCGAAAGCAATCATTCCTTCCTTAGTACCGTAACGATGTACTAAAATATTCAGGATGTGATTATTAAGCCTGTATCCTGCACTGTTTAAGGCTTGTCTCAGTTCAAATGCACTCAAATAACCAGATCCATCTCTGTCGTAAAGCCTGAAGACTGCCTATAATTTATAATAATTTTTGTAATCAAGATGTTTTTAAAAAATTGAACGCAATGGAGAATAGAAAATCAAACTAAGGGTTTGAGGTTTCAAAAACAGGAAGGCTTACCCTCCAGTTTCTTATGTCATTCCACAGAGATTTAAATTCCTCAAAACCAAGTTTTCCCGAATGGTCCACATCCAACATTGCAACCATACTTCGGCAAATGTCTTTGCTGAATCCTTGATTGTGCATTTCTGAAACAGGAAATTGTTCACTTTTAAAATAGCTCTTTTTTCGAAAGTACATTTGGCATTAGCAGGAAGAGTGAAAACAGAAAAATATTAATCTTTTATGCAAATGTGCAAAACGACACAAAGCTTTTATTAATTGTCATGAGTTAAGAGTGGGTGTAGGATTAATATTTGTTCTAAGGAAGATGTTAAACTAGCGGCGATGAATAAATGAAATTGTTTTTGAGGTGCGTGTGTACGAAATTATGACAATGAGGTGGACAAAAACGAGACTTAATAAAAAGCTTGGTCTTATTTAAGTATTATATACTCAGGCACGATATGTCTTTATTCTTCAAATATCAGTGTTGGGGAAGACTTAAAAAATGAACTAATTCAACTATGGGCAGATACTGCTAATGTAACGCAAGTTGTTTTCGACGTTACTTTTTTTTCGCACAAAGCAGGATTCCAAAACGTAATTTATTGTAAATTTATCAATTTTTTAAATTTGGCTAATTTTTTTGGCTAATTTTTCTGGCTAATTATTATTATTTCGATCGAATAGGCTAGAACTTCCTGATGTATCTTCTTAAATGCTATAAGCGGTGTTTCAAACTAAAAATTTCAATTCTTTACGTATTTAAAGTCAAAAAACATGACTCAATACGTAATTCGAAATTCTAATTTTCTGCTCTTTTTAATTTGGACACTCTCATTTTTTACATTTTCATTTGAAATCTCTAGATCTAATTCCAAATTTGAAAATTAATTGTATGTCAAAACAAATTTGAAATGCATTTTCATTCAAAGATGAATCCGAATTAAAAGCCTCAACAAGGGTAAAGGAACCAATTTCCGAGGGGGATCCTATTGTCCGAGGTCGAAGATAAAATTATTTCTAGTTTAAATATTTTCGCACGTTCCTTTAACTTTTTTTATTGAAAAGCTTAAGTGAGAATTAATGACTTCTACTAAAAAAATAACATACATATTCGAGTTTAAGATTGGAAGAAATCAACTGTTTCCTCGACAAACGATTCCCCCTCGGTAATTGGTTTCGTTACCCTATGATTTGTAAATAGTTTTCAGTTTTTACATTTAAATGCGTTAACATTTTTAATTGCATTAAATAATAAAGTGCTCCACTTTTGTTTTTGAAAGAATTCCTTATAATACGAGTTTAAGTGTAAAGTTTTCAAATTTGATGAACTTTTTGTTGGCGTACAAAAAACATTTATATTTTACGGTTTGCCGAGTAAAAGATTTTAAACTATTACAAGACATCAAACTTGAAAAACTTGAAATTGGTTTAAAATTAAATGATAATTATAGAAAAAGTAATTATTTCCATTTTAATAAAGTCCATATATTTGAAAATATTTAGATTTAAAAAGTCTGAAATTAGGAACTACTCAATATTGGGGTTTTAAAACTTTGAAAATTTTTTAATTGAAAGATATTCAAATTTTAACTCTTTCTAGGTTTTTTTTCTTTCTTTCTTTTCAAATTTTCTCTTTCTAGTTCTGTATCGAATTTCTAAGGCTTTCAAATTTGACCCCATCTAAACTAAGATTTCTGCAAATTTAGGTGCTTCTCTAATAAAAAAATATCAAAATAAACATAAATCATTTTTTAAATTTAAAAGTTTTCCAGTACTTAATTGTATCAAATGAAAAAGCTTTTCTAATTTCAAAGTACTTTATTTTTTTTGAAAGCTTACCATTTTTACATGAAAAAGTTTGAAGGTTTAGATTTAAAAAATTAAAACTTGAGATAGAAACTTAATGAGATGTTTTTTGCTGTAAATTTATCGACCTATGAGAAACATTCAAATTTGGCACATTATCAAATTGGAAATTTTTCAACTTGAAACAGAAATGAAAATGATCGACCGGTACTGTAAATAAAATTTTTTAATTCAATGGCATCCAAATTTTCAAATTAATAACATTCAGCATTTTTAAATTCGAAGACTCTTGAACCCGAATCTCTTAATTTCAGAAATTTTCAAGTTTGGACCCATCTTAACTAGAATTTAATATACTCCCCAACACTGTTAATACTATTATGAAATTTTTAATTGCATTAAATAATAAAGTGCTCCACATTTGTTTTCAAAAGAATTCTTGTATGTATAATACGAATCAAAGTTTAAAGTTTTCAAATTTGATGAACTTTTTGTTGGCGTACAGAAAACGTTTATATTTTATGGTTTGTCCAGTAAAATATTTTAAACTATTATACGACATTAAACTTGAAGAGCTTGACATTGGTTTGAAATTCAATGATAATTATAGATAAATTAATTCTCTCCATTTTAATAAAGTCCATATATTTGAAAACCTTTAAATTTAAAAAGTCTGAAATTGGGTACTGTTCAATATTGGGTTTTTGAAACTTTAAACATTTTTTAATTGAAAGATTTTTAGAGGTTAACTCTTGGAATTTCTAGGGCTTTAAAATTTGGCCCCATCTGAAGTAAAATTTCTGCAAATTTCGGTGCTTCTCTAATCAAAAAATGTCAAAATAAATAGAAATTCTGTTCTAAATTTTAAAATATGTATTCTAATACTTAATTGTATCAAATGCTTTATATTGTTTATGAAACCTTGCCATTATTATGTAAATGAAAAAGTCTGAAGGTTTAGATTTAAAAAATTAAAACTCGAGATAGAAATGTAATCAGATGCTTTTTCTGTAAATGTATCGATCTGTACGAAACATTCAAATTTGGCACATTATGAAATTGGAAAATTTTGAACTTGAAATTGATTTAAAAATGATTGACAGGTATTAAAAATATGTTTTTATAATTCAATGGCATCCAAATTTTCAAATTTAGTAACACTCAATTTCATTGAGCATTTTTAAATTTCAAGGCTTAGACCTGAATCTCTGAATTTCGGAAACTTTCAAGTTTGGACCCACCTCAACTATACAGGGTGTCTACTAATCGAGAAACCCGGGAAACCCCGGGAATTAACCGGGAACACAAATTCAAACCGAGAACCACATTTAAAGTTTTCGAAAATGTGATATTTTTTATTAATCGTTATAAGAAGACAAATTCAAAAATTGTAATAAATATGATAAAAAAAGAGTATTCAGAAATTATAACATTTCAAAAATTGTATAACAATTCAGAATAACGTTCAAGCTCTGAACAAATGGTATTCTCTGAAAGATATAATTATTAATTATTATTAAATTCTACTTTATTGCGCAGACCTTTTTAATTTGAACCCTTTCATAATTTTACATTTTTTTTAAATATCGAAACTTAAATCTTTTTTAATTTTTGTGAAATGATCGCCATCTTTTCAAATCTTTTGAAACCTTTGTTAAATGATTTAAAATCTGTTGAAATCTTTCTGGAATTATTTACGATCTCTTGGAATCTTTGTACATTTCTTTAAAATGTTTAAAATGTTTGAAATCTTCTGAAAACTGCGAAATCTTGAAAATCTTCGAAATATTTTGAAATTTTCTGAAATCTTTGTACAATCTTTTGAAATCAGATCTTTGAATTCTTTCGAAATCTTTGTAAAATGATTTATATACAATCTCTTAAAATCTTTTGAAGTCTTTGTGAATTTCTTTGAAATGTTTAATATCTTTGCGAAATCTTTGTAAAATCACTAAAATCCTTATGAATCTTTGTGAAATGATTTACAATCTTTTGAAATCTTTTGAATTCTTTGCGAAATTATTAAAAAACTTCTGAAATCTTTAAAATGTTTGGAAATCATTGTGAAATGATTACAATCTTTTGGAATCTTTATGATTGTCTTTCAAATGTTTGAAATCTTTAAACAGTTTTTAAATCTTTGCGGAATCTTGAAAATCTTCTACAATATTTTGAAATCTTTTGAAATCTTCGTGAATTTCTTTAAAATGTTTGAAATCTTTTGGAATCTTTGAAATCTTTAAGGATTTCTTTAAAATGTTTGAATCTTTGAAATCTTCTGAAATCTGTGAATTGTTTGAAATCTTCCGAAATCTTTGTGAATTCTTTGAAAAACTCGGAAATCATTGAAATCCTAGTGAAACTTTGGAATCTTTTGACACCTTCCTGAAAACTTTGAAATCTTAACGAAATGTTGGAAATCTTCTGAATAATATCTAATAATTACTTACCAACCTTTGAAATCTTTCTGAAGTCTTTAAAATCGAATTGTTTACTAATCTTTGGAGTCTTTGTGAAATCTTTTAAATTGAATTGTTTACCATTCTTTGAAATCTTTGTGAGTTTCTTTAAAGTGCTAATACCAAAGAAATTTAGAAACATATCTAAGAATTATTGCCCAATTCGAATACCAAAATAATGAAACAAAGATATGTTTATAAAAAATAACAACAGTCATGTTAACCAAAACTGCGCAAATAATTAAGATATCGAAATTGTATTATATTCGCATGTAAGATTTAGACACCATAAGTTAGAAAAATATTATTTTGTTTAAATATAATAAGATGTTGCAATGCATAAAATTATACATGGAAAAACCTTATTTTAGGTGGGTTTTATTCGCGCTTCTAGTGAGAGGAGAT
This sequence comes from Melikaiella ostensackeni, assembly GCA_032362435.1. Classification (NCBI taxonomy): domain Eukaryota; kingdom Metazoa; phylum Arthropoda; class Insecta; order Hymenoptera; family Cynipidae; genus Melikaiella; species Melikaiella ostensackeni. The sequence continues at coordinate 42,207,888 of JAUMHM010000083.1, forward strand.
TTGATATTTACAACCGGGAAATCACCGGGAATTTTATGGGCGAAAATGAGTAGACACCCTGTAATACCATTTTTGTACCTTCTTTTTTTCCTTTTTACTTTTAATCATTACTTATAGTGGTGTTTTGAAAAAGAATTTTTCGTAGAACTCGTGGTGAAAAAAATTCTAAATACAAGACAAACCCACTGAAGAAGGTGTAAAGTGATCCTGCACCAGATTCAAAAGTTCAATACATTTTTTTCCTTATTTAGTATCTGCAAATATGCCTTACCTACAGATTTATTGTATTCCTAATTATTACAAACAATACCACACAGCAGGGAGATGAGTGTGTCGATGAAAGAACCGTTTTCCAGAGGGGTATCATGTGCCTCACTACGAGGAGGTGCCGACTGTGGTAACTCTACCCGCAACATACAGCTATATGTTAGGATTTACTACCAACATACATGCGTTTGGGTCGCACAATTCGCAATTAAATAATAAAAAAGACAAAAAATAATAAATATAAATAAAACCTGAAAATTCGTAAAAGTCAACAATAGTTGTCGAGATACATTTGTATTCCATAATCTTACATGTATTAGATTTACAATGTTTACATTAGGGTGTGTCGAAAATAAAAAATTCAGGAATTCGAAATCGATACAACGCGAAAAAGTAGCGCATTAGGATCCTAAAAAAGCATAATTAATTTGGAATCGATAGATATGCAGCTTGGTTGCCCGCGCTAGAAAAAAGTGTTTACAAAATTTCTTGTTCGCCAAGTTTTAAAATTGTCTTGAGTTTCAATTTTTTTACATTCTAAGAGATGGGCTGTTTGATTCACTGGTATGGTCAGTGATGTGTTATGTAGTAGAGATTTGAGGGTGGAAGGAGTATAAAAGGGTAGAAAACATGCAAGAGAGATTCCTGAGATGGGTTATGGGAGTGAGCTGGAGCTG
>JAUMHM010000083.1:42210722-42222726 GCA_032362435.1 Melikaiella ostensackeni
GAGTTTTAAAATTGTCTTGAAATTCAATTTTTTTACATTCTAAGAGATGATTCCTGTTTAATTCAGTCCTGCTCACGGAAAAAATGCTTAAAACCTGCGTGAAAAGGAGAAAAATTTTTTGGGATACTTACATGAAAACTTTCCAGTGACAAAAATGCACTACGAAAAAGACCGAGAATCACACCGACAGACAATCAGACCGACAAGACCGAGGAATCGAAATTGGAATTACAGCAAATTTTCAAAATTTGGAATTTTGTATTTAATGGAATTGTTTTTTTTTCACAAAGTTTTTGCCAAGCATATATAGCCTTTTTGAGCATAGAAATACATTAAAAAAAAAAAGACCCAACACTCGAAATTAGAAATATACACCGAATTTTCAAAAATCTGATTTTGGTATTCAATGAAATTATCTTTACAACATGTGGATTAAAAAAATTTCTGGGCACATGTGGGTTTTTAAGCACAGAAACACACTAGGAATTTAATAAGAAGAGCCAGGAATCGAATTTGAAAACAGCATTTTCAAAATTTTGGGTATTTCTAATTTTTTCCTGATGTATTTATTTCTATGTTTAAAAATTACACACATGCTCACAAAAATTTTAAAAGCATAATCATTTATGAAATAAATCATTCATTAAATACCAAAATCAGAATTTTAAAAATTCGCTGTGTTCATAATTTCGATTACTGGGTCTTGGTGATTTATTTCCTAAAGTATTTTTGTCACTGGAAAGTTTTCGTGTACCCAAAAAAATCCTTCTTCTATTTACGTAGGTGTTAAGAATTTTTTCCGAAAACAGGGGTGAATTAAATAGGAATTATCTCTTAGAAAAAGGTTGAATAAAATCCGAAAAAAATTGAGAAGATTTTTTTGTCCTTCAGGAATGTAAAAAATGAAAATCAAGAAAATTTAAAAACTCTGCAAAGAAGCAATTTTTGAAACATTTTTTTTCAGCGCGAGTAACCAAGCTGAATATCTATCAATTTCAAATTAATTATACTTTTTTAGGATCCCAATAAGCTACTTTTTCACGCTGCATCGATTTCGAATTCAGAGTTTTTTATTTTCGACGCACCCTAATTTACATACTTCGATATAATCACAGAAATGAATAAATTCTTAAGTAATTTAAGCAGACCCAAATGTATTTATGTACCAAGCTCATGTACATGGTTGCATCAAAATATAAAAATATTTTTTTCTAAATATTCCTTATTTCTTATAGAAGAATAATTCATTAGGGCGGGTCGAAAATAGCTACTTTTTTTAGATCGAGATGATACCATTTTAGAAGAGTTGTCTTTTAGGGCATGAAACACTTTTCTATTTTTAAATTGTTACTGGTCGACATTAAAGCCAAGCGAAACAGTCATAAAGGTCAAAAAATAAGTTTTTGTCATTTTTCGTCTGAATTTCCAACGGTATTAAAAAACAGTTGCATATAAAAGTTTTAGATCTAAAAAAATTACATATTTACGCCTTCTCTGTTCTTTGACTTTTTTGTATAACTAACCGTTTTGGAGAAAAATTAAAAATTAAATTAAAAAATGGATAGAATTTCGAGTTTCATATGTTTCTTTAATACTATTTAGGTAAAAAAGACTTCAGAGAATATAGTAGAATATAGAAATGTAGTTCATTAAGCACGCTGCCATATTTTCTTAAGTCTTTTTCACCTACTAACTATTAAAGAAACAAGTGAAACTTGAATTTCGATCCGTATTTTATTTGATTTTTAATTTTTCTCCAAAACGGTTGGTTATACAAAAAAAGTCAAACAACAGAAAAGAAGTAATTTTTCATACCATGACAGGCAACTTTTTTACACATGGTATCATCTCGAACTAAAAATATTGCTATTTTCGATCCGCCCTACGATTCATTTTGTGAAGTATTATTTATTTTATGACTGACAGAAAATGATATTGAATGTAGAGAAATGATTATAACGAAAAATTTCAGCGAGATTTGAATGGGACATGAGTAAAGTGCAATTTAAGAAACACTCTTTAATTGCTAAAAGTAATCAAAATGTTATTTTACAAAATAATGTAATCATGTATGTGAGCAGATGTTACTTGACATTAAACATCTTTTGGAAGATGAAGAAATACAATTATTATGAACTGATGAGTTCTAAGTGAAGTGTAGGAGTAGTAGTAGTTATTAACTATCTACTTTTATTTTATTGTAAAAAGCATGACTGTTATTCATTATTTCGTTTTTTAAAGCAATTACAGAGAAAAAAAACTTAACACAGAAAGTATGGACAGAAATACATATACATGATAGAGACAACTACAGAGAAAAGCGATTTTATAGTAAAAGAAAAAAGCAAATAAGCTAATCTGAAAAAGCGATTTTCAGTTAATTCATTAAACTCATTATTAAGTAATGACATGCAACTAAGAAATTTATTTTCTACAACTAAACAGTAAATTGAAAGAAATACATTTTACCTACTTATAAATAGTAAATTCCCTAAATTAACCAAAACTTTATATGTAGAGTGTACACTTTTTTTATGAATTCTTAAGTTAAAAAATGTGAGCGTGCTCTAGTTTTCCAACTTTAAGGAAAAGAATTTATAAAGTTAATGAACTTGAATTGAAGTTCTGTGTAGAATCAGAGCCAAATGTTTATTTTAAAGAATTACTATAGATCAGGAAGTTTACATTCCAGATAAAATTGCTTAACCTCATCCTTGTGTAAAAATACCAGTAACTATTTTTTCTTATCTTTGTACATTCTTAGTTCTCTATAAACAATCCAATTTACAACCATTGAAAAAAATAAAAAAGCGAATAAGTGATTGAGTAGAAATTGTTCACGTTAACAATTAAATATGCAAATTAAGTAGAATCAGTCTAAATAATAACTAATAATAATAATAACTAACATGGATAATAAGAGCTCAAAAATATTTTATAATGATTTGAATTCAGAAAACTGTATCTACATGAGTAACAAGAACTTTGTTATTTTATATAAATAATATTAGTTTTTTTCAAGTAACTTACCTTTACGCAACGCATAGTCAAGAATTTCTTTCAATTCCATCCAGTCGACTTCCATATCGTCGCCAGCAAGTTTCCTGAAGAATTCTCGAACCTTATCTTCACTTCTGTCTGGTTCTGGTTGATCTTTAACCTTTCGAAAATGAAACTCATAAATATAAGGGATATAGTTTACCCAATATTAAAGGTTCCCCATAATCGAATGATACTTTTTATTGTTTTAAAATTGAGAATGTTTAGTTTTGTTAGAAATGAAGTTTCTTTTTGGTGAAATTTTGCATGCACAATGAGTATGGATTTATAAAGTACATTCAGCTCTTGTCACTTACATTGTTTTCCCCATCACCCAAGCCATCCCCACCTGTATTAACTACCTAAAAGCCAAAAGCCACACAACATGCAGAAGGTTACGTTTTATGTTAGAAATATCAATACAAATAAGCAAATAAACAATACAAATGAGACGCAATGGTTAATGATTTATTAGTTTATTAGTTTATTAGTGAGGAGTCAAGTCTCATATTATTGTTTACCCCGGCCGTTGTTACTATAATTCTCAACCTCATGCCCCTGATATCTTTTTCAATATTATAAATATTATAACATACAAGCGGATCTTAAATTGTAGAAGGAATTTACAAATTGTCAATTTTCTAAGTTCAAACTATACCCTAAAGACACAATTAAAATTTTGTTTCTAAACTTTAGCATTTTATATTATTATTTGTTCAATGACTTTTTTTAATAATGTATTGTGTTATTATTGCTATCATTTAAAATTGTGCAAAGTGACCTTGTATGCCTTTTTAATATTAGTGATCGTAGTTTTGACAATAATTTGCATTTTTTCAACTTCAACTTTGAATTTGCTTCATTTCTAAATATTCTACTTACCCTATCGTCGACTTCGCCGATACCGACTTCGTCGTCGTTCTCCCTAGAAAAAAATATATATATATTGTAAACTCCAGTAATATATTATAGAGATTTCAGTTGAAAAAATAAATAATAAATAGTACTCACTCCAAACTGTTCTTGTTCTCAGAGAATATTCTCAATAAGAATTCCCCCTCTTCGTTCGGATCGAAAGTGCTGGGTACAATACAATAAACGCCTGGTGGTAACTTAAATCGACAACTGACTTCTCGCAAGTTAAAAAATGTTTCAGAACTCGCTGTAGATCTGTTGTACTTGAAAAACGATACATCTAAAGGCTTTGGTAACCTATCAGGATCTCTCAGCTGTGAAATATCAAAAGTTTTACTTCAAATCTGCTCTTTTATTTTACCGAATTAAACTTTCACTTTAAGAGTTTAAACTTATTTCTCATCTATTAACATAACAAGACGCTTACGTGATAAACAGCAAATCCAATTGTGAGACAATCAGCTCCCATTCACCTCTGTGCTCTCCTATTCTTTTGCATCAATGCGATAACTGTGCACTTATCATCTCCTTCATCAGGAGACTCGAGAGTGACACGATATTGAGGATTGTGACAAAACGTTTCTGTGCCCAATTAAAATAAATTATAATCCAAAATTAAAAAAATTAACAGAATATATTACTAAATTGAAGTGGAGAAAAGCTTCTGTTGCGATAAAGTATTAATTACCGAGGTAGTTTCTGCATCCACCAGCAGTAACTCCCCGTACCCATTCGCCTTCGAATACGCTCATTTCCCACTTCTTCTTTCCCTGATTGAGGTCGTCTTCAGTAAGAGAGTCAGGATTCAAGTTACAAATCTCCAGCTGTGTAAAATACTTTTTGAAGTCTTGGAAAGACATCCAGAACTCGCCATCACAATCGAAAATTAGTCCTAATTCTGCTTTCTCGTGTTCAGGAATAAATCTCCACTCTGGCGATCTGTAGATAGATATTGCGGGTTTACAAAATGAATATTGTAGACACACTTACGGACGAAATATTTTAGATTTAGAATTTGAATTTCGAGCGAACCCATCACTCCAAGGACCGTTCCATTCCGCCTCGTTTCCCCAAGGATTTCTGATTCTCAGTAAAGGCACTGTGCCACTCCTGTTTGGCATTTCAATGTGAACATTCTTTACTCTCGTGATACTGTAAGCGTGGCCTCTAATCAATCCTTGCGGAATTTTTGCTTCGAGAACATTGGGATCAGGCTAAAATTCGTTATTATTATTCAATTAAATTAAATTTATATTAAGTTATAAATCAAATTCAAGTATGGAATCAACTTTACCTCGATTGAACATCCTACCAAGGAATTTCTCTCGTAGGCCTTCAGTAGTATTTCAAACAAATTTGGTGGAGTTTTTTCCATCTCATACAATTCTGTTACACCACCTGTGAAATCTTCCATGGCCTCGACTGCGGTACCGCCTTTTAGAGATTCATATGAACCATGTAATTTCGCGTAAGCTTTTTCGAGAAGTGCACTCCAGAATTCGTTGGGCTCTGGCGATTGAAGAAACAAAAGCTGGCCATGATAAGTTGGTAATCTATCGTCGACTACAACGTCCACCCATTTTCCATACTGCCAAAATCTAGAAGAAAATTATGAAAGGGTTTTGAAATAGAGAAATGAGAATTTATCTTCTATCTAAAGAGTTTTTTTATGGAAAAGTTTATCCGTGGAAAGGAAAAGATGTTTTTAAGAATTTTGAATATACCTGAAGTGAAAGATTCCAGCGTAGTTGTCTTCAAAACTCTGGTCTTCTGGAACAACCTGGTAGAATAAATGTGGATGCATAGCCAGATTTGCGACAGCAGCAAGGAGCCAACAATCACCTAACTCTCCTTACTGAACATCGAATCTTGAAAATCCTTCTACGAAGAATTGAGGGTTGTCTGCTATTTCCTAATAATTAAAAATTAAAATAATGTTAAAGAGACATTTTAAATGTGCTTCAATTTTCAATTCAAATAAATTTGTTTATTAGTCGAATGAGTTGTTGAAACATGTACATAATTTGCTCCTACCATTGGTCGTCTCCATCCTATGTATCTGTCAGGTCTTTTCGAAGAATATAGTGAAGAGTCAATGGCCGGGAACTCTGGGTCCTCGAATAAACGTCCCATTGACAAACATTCTTGCCGGAGTTCATTGTAATCTTGTACTGCGCCATTCGACCGTAGACCAGATCCTTTGTCGCCAAGCTGAAAATTATTTTTATAATTATTTTATTTCAAATTTTAAAGCTTCAGTATTTGAAATCTAATTTTTGCCTATTGCATTTCTGTAAATGCTATTTCTTTTTAGTTAAAACATTTCAAATTGGCATTTTTCCTCGCATTTTTCTTCAAACTCTTTTTTTTCCCAATTCAAATATTTTTATTTTCAAATATATTTATTATTATGAAAGTCTAGGGCTCGGATCGATTGAGAGGCTTGAAAAAGTGACATTAGTCGCATAAAACTACCAAAAAAGTCCCATGGAATTTCGGAAAAAGTCCACAGAAAGTCGCATGAAATTTTTAAAGATAATGAAAAAAGCAGTACTAGACACTGAATGACTGAAATAATAATTTAATTGTTTAGGCATATAGAGTACATAATACTTGTTGATTTTCAAATATTCTTTGCCCAATCGAAATAAACTTTAAAGTTAAAACAATTTTTTAACAATACTCATTCTGCTTGAAAGACTCCAAATTTGAGCTTAAGATATTTTTTTCTGAACTGTTAAACTTGTCAACTTCAATTATTTTCCAATAAGAGAAGCTTATAATTTATATAAATTTTAAACTTCAGGAATATTAATTTTGAATACTTCAAACTTAAAATTACTCAACAATTAAGGCTCTCAATTTGAGACTGCATAATTTAAATATGAAACTATTCATTTTTTAATAATTGAATTTAAAATGAATCGATTTTAAACGTTTTCGACTTAAAAATGTCCGACTGTTAAGACTTGCAATTTGAAAAAATTAAAACTTAGAATGCGAATTCATGCAATTAGAAATTGTTTAATTTCAAATGCTATTAATTTAAAATTGGCTAATTATAAAGCTTAAATGAGAAATTATTCAATTTTTAATATTCTCAATTAAAATAGTACAATTTTTTCTAGTTTTGAACTTCAATTTTAAAATTTTTAGTGTGATTGAAATTGAGAGTAATTATATCGAACTTCTGAGAAAAACGGAAAAAAGTCAATCAGTCGCATTTTTTCAAAAAAGTCGAAAAAAGTCGAAAAAGTTGCCCGACCCGAGACCTGAAGTCAAATTTGAATATAAATTACCTATTTAAAATTTTCGAATTCCAATTCAAGCTCAAACTATTTGCAAATTTTCAAGTTTCAGTGCTTGCAGCTGAAAATCTCCTTTTATGTGTAAAACTAAACACTGAATATTTATTAGCATCAAAAATTTATTTTCAAATTTGAAATATTAAAAGTTTTAATTATTTTCCAAATTTGCAACACTTACGATTTAAAGTCTTTTGAAATTTGAAAACTCACGAATTTTTATTTTTTTAAAGTCCAAAAGTTTTGCAAGTAATTGTCATCCTTGATTGTTTGCAAATTTATTAGGATTAAATTAGATTTGTTTTTCGTCTCAAACTCTAGTTTTCTGAATGTTTTGCAATTGATTCAATAAAAGCTGAATTTGCTATTTAGCAATTTCAATTTTTATTTATGATTGCAAGAATAAAAATCGAAAACATAAACAATGATTTGCTTAATAACAGCTAGTGTAAACCAATTTTTTTTCGAAATAATACTTAGATCTACTTTTAGAGCCTTCATATAGGTAAATTGAAATTTATTTTTGTTTTTATTGACAATATAAGTAATAAAATATGTAACTTTAAGGTTATTCAACATTACTCTTAAATTAAAAAATAATGGGAATATCGATTATTTTCCTTCTTACAACTAACTTCAGTTAATGAAAATAATGTTACCGAATGACAAGATTATCCAAGTTTTTAAAATTATTTTAAAGTATATTTTCACATGGGAATAACCTATTAATGAATTGTTTATGTTTTTATGAATATTTTTTTCACAAACTCGACCCAAAATATGTTTCTTCTAATAATAAACCCGTGTTACCGGATGACATCGAATTGTTGCACGATCTTTTTCGGGCTTCTAAATCGGTTATTTTGGTAAAATAAAGACACTTTACGTGAAACTAAATGTTCACATCTTAAATCATATTCAATAATCTTCAATTATTAATCAATTTAAGTGGGGAAATTAAACTCTTAAATTATTCAGTTCATGAAACTGTTTTGTTACCAGATGACATAAAAACTCAAGAAAATATAAAGAGTGTATGATGCTCAGTCATTATCATTAGAAACAAAAAAATTCTGAAGTTATACGTGTTGAGCTTTGCTTTAAAAGATGTATCGTAATAAATGTGAAAAAATATGGTAAGGGACACGTTATCGGATGACATTTACTTATACTATTTAATCGAATTTATTTTGATACCGAATAAAATAAAAATAATTGGAACATATGGAAAAAAGGCTTAATGAAACCCTGTAATTGATAAAATCATTCCTTTAAAAACAAGCGTACAATTTTCCAGGGACAATGATATCGTCAACATTTTTATTTTCACCCATATATTGCTTTCCAATTTTCTGTTTTGTCGTCCCACTGTTCCTAAATTGAAAAATCAGATTACTGAAGCATCTGCGAATTATTGTGATTCTTAGAAGAAACTAATTGTAAATAAAGCTTAGATCTTGATTATTTGTTATTAATCCATCCATGCTTAATTTTTTTCTTTGCAAAATAAACAGTTTTTCCTCAAAATAAATATTAATCATGAGTATTAGAATATTTTAAAGTAGGTACTATAATTTTTTAAATAAGACAGGCGAGAACTCGATATGAAATTCTCTTTAACGTGGATTAAAGATTGTGAGAATATTACACCAATTAATTAAAACAATGTAATGAAATTTCGAGAGCCTTACATAAGAAGCAAGGACACATCAAAAAATATCAAAAAGTCCTTGAAATGCAATCATCCTCTACCGGCAGTGATAACACAAGAAAAATTGCTACATCATATATTATTGTTTTAAATTAGAATTTACCCAGAAGCGTTTGAATATAATGTGCACTTACTTCCTATACTTTGATAAGCTAAATAAGTATGCAATTTCAAAAATACGAGGTGAAAGTTCCAATTTAACAATTTAGAAAATAAAAATAAAGATTGATTAAAGTCATGTGGATAATTAAAAGGTTGGGTGTGACTATTAATTTATAGGTATGCTGTGCCTATGGGATCGGCACATTAGTAAGAGTGGAAAGTTTCATCGTTTCGAGTAGGAAAAAGTCATTTTAAAAGAACCTTTTAGAACCGTTAGAACCAAACGTGTATTTATAGGATTATTGATTAATCGAGAGTCACAAAAAATTTTACTGAAGCAAGAATCTGTGCATAAAATTTCTTTTTCACAAAATAAAATGATACAGGAATCTAAAATTTAAGTTTGCATTACTTAGTATTCTACACTTAAAAGAAAAATTCCATTTTTAAAATTTGTAATATTGTAAACTGTCAATAAATTACTTACAACTCAGAGGATATCAGAAGATATTTGTATTTCCAGTTTTGAAAGCTTTGAAAATCGAAATAAAAATTTTAAAACTTATCCACTACTCCTATCATATTTAAAAATAGTATTTATTCAACCTTTGAAAAATCCTAGGACGAAATATTTAAAAAAAGTCATTTGCTTCAAAAAGTCAAAATAATTTACAAATATGAATGTTGAAAACTAACCTAAAAATTATATCAAAAAAAGAAAATCGGTAAAACAGCTCAAAATAATTAGAACATTACAGTGTATATTAAGAAAATAAATTAAAAAGAACATTGCCCATCAGATTTTGAAGCAAAACAAGTCGTAACTTGAACAGCTGTCAAAACACATTTCAAACAGAAGACGAAATTCCGGAGTCCTAAACGAATTTAATGGGATTGTTGGTCGCATTGTTATCCACCAATTCATTACGAATGTAAATTACAGATCGCCGTCGCGAAAGCGTGACATTTTCGCAGCCGGTAAGGAATGATAAAGAATTAGATAAAGAATTTTGACAATGAAATGAAAAATAACATACCACTTTAATGTTGAAAAGGGAAGGTAAGACTCGTTTGACAAGGGCGACAGTTTTCTCAAAATGATCGCCTCCCGATTCTCCATCGTCTTGATTGTAAGAATAATCCTCGTCACCCATGATCACAGATATGAGTTAATTAAACAAAAAATCTAACATATGATTATTGATTGTACCGAACTATTACTCAACTACAAGTAAGTTGTTCGACTTTTGTTTATTGAGATAATGGTTTTTAGAGAGACACTTGATGAAGAAGAATTAACTCACATTACAAATCGAGATTAAGGTTATGATCACTACATAAATGGTACTCATAAGACGGATGATCACCGATGACTACAGTTACACCTGTTCCGTTAAAAAACATCTCATGATGATTGAACTATTCGCATGCGCTTTTGCAGGTACGAAATAATAATTCAAAGGGCCCTGGGATTTTTCAGATTTTTGAGATTTATTAAATGAGTATTTTTACAAATTATTGATAGGCGAGGCTATTATTTTAGTTATTTGGAGAATTGCAAAAATAAACAAATAGATATCTTGCATTTTTATGTATACTTTCAAAAGGTTACCGTTATTTTATAGGTTATAGGGAGCGGGAATTTGTCTTGCAGCTGTGGACGAATGATTGCCTGTTCTCAGGGGTTGCAGTCGGCGAAATGCGAACAAGAGATTTTTAAAAGATGAGAATAAAATGTAATACATTCAGATTAAAGAAGATTGATATCTCGGAATGATTGATTAATTGAGAATAATGTATGAGAAATATAAATTGATTTTCCACGAAAATGGGGGAAAAAATTGTCGAAATTTTATGGAGTATCTGTAAAGTATTTCATAATTTCAACGATGATAGTGCCATTCAGATTTTTTTATTCAATTTTTCAAGTTTTAATTTTGGTCAAAAAAATATCCCATTTTAATGCCTGTCTCAAAAAAAATTGTAGCTTGTTTCTCCAGCCGCAATATTATTTTCTCTTATGTGAGCTGAGTAGCTGCATACGAATAAAATTAAATTCTTGTGAATTCTCAAAAAATTCTCATTAGAAAAAAAAACTTTTTTTAATTAATTTTTTATCAACAGATTTTCGGATTGAAAATCACGGCTAGCAAAATTCATTGTTCAAAATTATTCCCCTTGTTGAAATCCATAAAATTATACCCTTACTAGATGTTTATTTCGTGTATTTTAATCAATTTTTCCAAGCTCAGGAACCTTACTAATCTCATGGAACATGTTCCCTAACAGCACAGAATATTCCTAAAATATTCCTGGAATAATCCCGGGAATATTGGGAATATTCCGCTGAATATTCTGTCAATATTCTATGTACCGGGACAATGTCCCCCCTTTTGGAATATTCCTCAGGCATATTCCTGGTATATTCCACGGACTATTCATGGCACAATCGGGTCACGACTAGTAAACTTGTATCCCGAGTCGACAGATGGCGCCACAGGAGCCATATTAAAATATTTTGACCCGGGGCGACAGATGGCGCCACTGCTGAATACTTGTGACGGTCGCGGAACTTTGAGCGGGAAAATTTAATAAATTTGAATTTTCAAGTTATTTAAGAAAACGATTAATTCGATTTTAAATCTGCAACTTGGGTTTATTCTCTCCAGTCCTCAATTGATTCCGACGAATCCAGCGTTGGCTAAAGTTGACTGAGTCCCGCGATGAATTTCTCCTCCGTTAAATATGAAAAGTATTACTTATATCAAAAATTATTTAATTGAATGATTAAATTGCAAGGGAGAAGTCAGTAATAAATCAGGATACTGGGTTAAAATGAAATTTATATTCTTGATTCAAATGTATAAAAATGCTCTAAGTCCAATTTCCACAATTCAATTTCAAGAGTACGAGGACAAAGTTTTCGCGCCGC
>JAUMHM010000083.1:42236360-42255770 GCA_032362435.1 Melikaiella ostensackeni
TGCTTTTGCAAGTAATTATTTTTCACTGTTTAGTGCTTTTTTGAAGTTGGTTTTTTTTGTAATATTTTGTTTTCAATTCTACAATCTGTCATAATCATAAAATTTTGATGTTCGCAAAAATCGCAACTCCCAAGTGTGAGCCCGTATTTATTGAATTAATTTCTCCTATAAGGCAATTTACAATAGTCTTTTTAGCATGTTTACACTATAATCAACGATTTAATTTAATTAACGAATAAAAAATAAGAAATCTTGTTTTGATTGCGTTTAAGACACCGCACCGCCTTGCGCACGCGCTCTATCATTTTACGTACTTACAAAATTCTCACCTATTTTCAAAGCATATTTAAAAATGGCGGACGCATGGTCTTCCGACACTACCTCAGATTATTGTAATGAATGTTTTTCTGATATTTCTTCAGAAAAATCGCTGGAATACGTTATAGTTGGCCAAAAACCAAGTGCAACACATCGAAAGAGTAAAAGGAATTTCCTGCAAAAGTTATTTACGAGAGAGGTAAGAAAGGTTAGCTTGCGCCCAACAAAGACGTCGATATCCATACACAATATATCACGCTACATAACACTATATCTGTCAACTCTGAAATTATAATAAACTCAAATCACTCCAAAAATATATATTCTCTTTCAATCGTTCAAAATAGACATTACCTGAAGTGAAATTATTCAAAAGTGTGCTATGCTGCAAGGAAACAACAATACTTCCATTGTTTGCTCTCGTATATTTTTTTTGTTAGCATTTTGTTTGTATAAAAATCTCGCGTAAACAAAATTGTATTTGAGAAATGTTAAATTAATCTTGTGAATATTTAAATAAAATCTTGTGAATTGAACACTGTTTATCTTATTAGAAGTGATTTTTTTGTTTCTTTTTTAATGTTTGTTTCTGTTTAGAACTATAGAATTTTGAAAAAAATATAGGTTTTTGAAATTCTAGCTTTTTGGTGTAATATTTGGAGTAGAAATCAAGGTGATATCGCGCTGTTCATGAAAAAAAAACCTTTCAAGGTCATAAGACATTTTTATAAAAATGTAGTTCAGCTTTAGTTTAATCTCCTTTGGAAATTCTTCCTTTCATTTTTATTTCATTTCGTTTCAGAACATGTTAACAAATATTCGTTCGATTTTGATTATAATTTTTTACAGATCAGAGGATCTTTTTCTGTTCACAATAATGATCCAGAGGAAAGACTGTTTTCGTCGATACCATCATGGCGACACTTGCCTCTTGTTCATGCGGTTCCTAAATCTGCTCTGGAAGCCGGGTAAGATTTAATTTTCTGCTAATAGATTTTCCATATTAAAAAAAAACTGATACAAAAGAAAAATAGATATCTCAGTAAAGAATGTAAAAGCAGGAACAAAAAAATGTGCACTGTAATAATGTAAATAAGACTTCACAATAGTTTCTTACCATTTCTTTCTTATTTAAAGGCACGTTATTATGGGCTTGACGCAATGTGGACAATTTTTATTAACCTACACATATAATGTAGAGCTGAGTGGTACCAATACAATTTATAAATATTTGCTGCACTGGTGGGTATTCACGCCGAACCGGGTAGCTCGTAAAGTTGCGGAAGTTACTCTTTTCGGCAACTTTACAATCTATAGAGAACTTAGTATAATTATAGCTCAATGGCCTATGGAAAGGAACAAGCTCGTCATACACGGTCTTTGGTACGGATCACGAATTATTAAACAACATTGAAATGCAGAGACATTTTTTAAAGAAGTTTCACATTTATTAAGATTGTAATAATAATTTTTGTTGTAGTTCGCACTGGCTTAATCTCCAGAGAATGGACAGGGCATACTTAACGATTACCACAGTTCCATCCTTAGATAACTGCAGAGATTGTTTAAAAGTCGCGGCCTCTTATGAAGAAGAAGGCGAAGGTACGTGTTTTAAGTAATTCAAGTGTAATTGAAGTAGTTGAAGTTTAATGCAAAGACTTGAACTACATTTAATAGATTAGATTGTTTAGAATGATTAAAGGGATTTAAGCCAGATATTCTGCATAATGGAGATAAAATCTGTGAGACTAGCAGAATGTTTCTAATTAGATGTTTATGTGTAGGATTCATTCCTAAATTTTTTTACATGTTTTTAAAATTGTTATTCACTTTTTTTCTTGGTCTCCATTTCCCCTATTTTTGTCTTGTCCAATAATTCCCCCTTTCGTATATTTTCGTTGTTTTTCAGTCTCAAACGTAAAATTTTTTGCAGTTACAATTAGAGCAATTCTGATCGAAAAAGTAAAATGGTATTTTTGGAGATCAATTTAAAATTCGTGATTTTTATGCTAAATTCTTTTGTAATAACTAAAAGAATATTAATAATTCTGATCGCATATTTAAAGACAAGTATTTGAGATAATAAAGAAATTGATTAGATTCTTGAAAGTATTCGAAATATGAAACTCGACCTGAAAAAGTCTGCAACTTCATAGTCATTTAAGTTGAAGAATTTACAATTTTCAAAATGAATATTTGATGTGAATTTGAAAGTCATGAGTTAATATTACAATAAGTTAAATTATAATATTTTTTAACTTAGGATTCTGAAATTGAACGCTTTTGAGTTTAGAGAGAAATTAAATTTCAAATTTCAAATTTTGCGGGTTGTAATTGAATGCAAATATTGAAATATTTATGTGAGTTGATACTTTTTATTAGAATTGAGGATTATTATAAAGTTTTCTGTAAATTGAGAAAGGGCGACAATTAGAAATACTTCAAGTCCACAAAAACAACATTTACTATACAATATACGTGCATTTTAATTTAAAATGGCTGGGATTCAGCTTGAAAACTTAGAATTTAAAGAGATTGAAAATTTAAGTTTTCGTATTTGAAAATAATTACAATTAAAAATAGGATTTGAAAAGAATGAAATCAAATTAGAAACGCTTAAATGAAGAACAATTAAATTATGATTCAAATTAATAAGTCAATGCAGTTGAAAAACTTCAAATTCAAAAGTTTTGAATTTAGATAAAAATGTGAATTTTTTAAAAAGAGGAATTTGAAAAGAACTACAATTTAGTCATCACAGGATATCACCTATTTCATTTATTTCAGAAATTTGTCATCTTTTTCACCTTTTCTTCAATTGAAAAAGTAAAATTTTATTTGCAATTTTAATTTACATAACTTTGTGAGACCGAATCCATTTTTTAATCAGACCCCCGTTCATGCTAATGTCGCATAATCGGTCGCCGACCAATTATTTGGTTTGTCGTAGGAAACGAGACGGCAAAAATTTTATCCATTTGAAACCACATATACATACTACAAACAAATTTTATTTCGAATGTGAAAGGATTAACGCTTTTGATTTTAAAAAGAATTAAAATTTTAAATTAATTGAAATTAAAGCTATTTAGAGTTCCAATTTTTCAAAATAATTCAAATTTGGAATTCATTTGAAACAAAAAATCTTTCATTGTTTGAAATGAATCCTAAATTACAAAAACCTAAAATTTGAAAAGAATTCTTGTGATTGAAACTTAAATTGGGATCGAAAATATTCAGCAATTGAATTTAAAATTATATTTGAAAACAATGCAAATTAGACAACCCTTAACTCTAAAAGTAATTCCAATTATAAAAGTCTTGACTTTTTATTTTTGGAATTTGAAAGAACCCTATTTACTCAATATTTATAAAAAGATTTAATTTTGGAAAGGTCACGTCCAGATCAAAAGTATGAAAGTTTACAACTTTCGAGAATCTCATATAAAAAGTAAAATTAAGACAATTATAGTTTTTAAGTACCTTCAGTTCTCATTTGGTTGTATAATCGTTCTTTCCTTCCCTAAAATACCCTATAAATTTATAAAATCGCTATGATAAGCATACTGATTTTATATGGATTTTTTAAAGTCACTGCATATTCCATAACGATTTTGTAAATTCTTCAGTAATCGCAGTGATTTAACAGGATTATAGCTATAATTAGTTCTTTACGCAATATCTCTTGATTTATAAACAAAATTTAAGAATATTGATATTTATTTACGGTAAACACCTTTGTTGATACAGTTTTGTGCATAATAAATTGTAAATAATATAAATATATATAACGAACAACTTAAACTTTTTTATTTCCAGATTTGGCAGCAAATTGGGACAGTTGTGTCCGCTGCAACTGTCTCCAACACGGATTGACAGTGCACACCACCTATGAGATTCTCTCTCCCTACCCTAGGTTTCGAGCTGTCGTATGTCTAAACTACTCCAACCACGTGGTCGTAAACACCGGAAACTTCCTGCACGTCCTCAGGGTGGATTTGAACAACAAGAACAAAAACCAGAAAAGCAACGATAGACAAGAACATGGTATCTCGGACATGATGCCCTTGGACGTGATTGACGTCGAAGAGTCCGATGACCTCCGACCCGAACGCTACGATACTTCCTACGATAAAGGAGGCACTCCGGAAAGTATAGTAGACCAATCTCCAAAGTGCGAATCAGTCGTCGACTATGATTTCTGTGACGAGCTCAACAAATCCGAAGATTCCGCCGGGCGCGAGTTACCGATGAATACCTCAAGCACTAATCAAAGCGACTACGTCTGTGATATTAATAAGTCTCGTAATACTGTAAACCATAGGGTATGTGAGTGTTTGGGGAGCGTCGAAAGTGAGTGCGAATGCGGAAATTCAAGTTCCGCACCCAGAATCGAGCAGGCTTCCTCCGTCAGGGACAAAATCCTGCAGGACTTTTGCGAGGACATGTCCCAGGAGTTGAATATTGGAAGTGACTTAATCACTCTCGTGAAACATCCCTCGTGTTCGCCTCGATCGACTCCCCAGAGACTTCCAGCAGATTTTAAACATATGTGGAGCTCTCCAATTCCTAACCCACCTTCTGATATTTTGCGAACGCGAAATTCGGTCTCTAGTCATAAGAATTTGCTATGCCAGGAAGCAAAATCCCCACAACCCGGAGTCTCTCAGGATGTTTCGAATATCTGCATTACTTCTATAAACTCTCCTCTTCACACATTGTCGATAAGTCCGTCGCCCTCATGTTCGCCAAGGTTGATGTCACCGCCAGTTCCTAGGTCTTATCGACATCTGAGTTCAAGGAAAAGGTCGAATTTGCAGTCTCCACCACCTCCGACTCAGCCGAGAACTAGAGCCTCGCATAAGTTAATTTTGGAAGCTGAAAAGGCTTATGAGTTCACGGATGAGGCTCAAGAGACTTGTGAAAAATTGAGTTCGTTCAGAAAGCGCAGACTGGCTGATAAAAAGTACGAGTTCTGTGATGAAGCTGAAGATGCGGAGAATATAGTTCCTTTTAAACATATTAGGGATCAGGCGAAGCATCCTGACTGCTCGGTTTATCAACTGACTTCGCCAGATGGATCTCCTGTGGTGCCGATTGGAAGGCACAATAGGGTGGATTCTGATCATACTGAGACTGATGAAATAAACTCTGCTCAAGATATCACGATGTTTAATGATCTGCAGACATTTGATTCTGGTATGTAGATGAAGATTTTGCTGAATTTAAAATAAGGTTCCCACTGAACCGTGAAAACAGGGATATAACAGAATCTATTTTTCAAAATTTATGTGTCAAATTATTCGTAGAAATATCTATCCTATACATAATTTTAAATGCTTTTTAGTGACACATGAAGGTATGCAATTTGGAATGAATTCGATTTGAAATTCTTAAAATGTCTAATGTTCCAATTTGAAAGTGCAGTTTTATATACATAGGGTTTTTTCCTGATTTTAGATAAAATTATTTTTTAATACTTCAGTTTAAACAAAAATTTTTTTGTGTGTACACTCTTTTCTATTGAATGGTTTAAGGGAAAAAAATTGAAAATAGAATTTGCAAAAGCAGTCAACTGAATTAGAAGTTTGTGGCATGAAGCGTGACTGCTCACATCAAACCTTTTTCAAGATTTTTAAAAAGCAGTTTGTTCACATCCACGTTATCGTCTGATTCTGATCATTGAAAAAAATTAATTTTTAATTAAAAGTTTTAAAGATCCAATTAGTGGAAATATTGCATCTGAATTTGGAAGCTACCCCATTAGACAATATCAAACTGAAACATTTAAAAATTAATAACTTCTAATTGACGGTTTATGAATTAGCCAATTTCCAGAAAGTATAAATTAAAACGTTCACAATTATAATGGACAATTACAAATTTTAACGTGTAAAATTGAACTGTTTCTAATGAAGATTTAAAAAAATGTATGACTTGAAATTTAATACTATTTAAATGTGGAAGATTTCAAGGATGAACAATAATTTATAAATGAAGTCTTCAAAATAAAATTTTAATAATCCTAATTATAATAAACAAATAATTGTAACTTTTGAAATTTTTCATTTTAAATTTTGAACGCTACAATTTAAATTGTTTCACTTCATAAGTTTCAATTTTGAAAAGTATAAGGTACAATTTGACAATTCTTATTCATTTTTAACGATTGTATAAAAAAAGTTTTAATTTCACAATTCTAATTGCAAAATTTTTCAGTTTTAAACCAAGTTTGGAATCATTCAGTTAATTATCCTTCATAGTTCAAATTTATTTAAATTGTTTAATTTTTAAAGTTTCCAATTTGAAATCATTTTATTTAAAATTTTTTTGTGATAGTTCAATTTCGAAGGCTTACAATTTAAAATTCTTCAATTTTGAACAGGGAGAAATGAGAATGAATTTATTTTTTGGTTGGAATTATTTTTAAAAAAATTACTAGAAAAATCAATCCAATCTCACTCAATATTACTTGAAACTATAATTTTTTAAATTTATATAATTCCAATTAAAAATTTTGGAAGCTTCGAGTTTGAAATAGAAATCCAGTTTAGGAAAGTTACAAATTTAAAATTATGCAGTTTTGAATACAGGTTCAATTTTTGAGGCCTCAAATTTAAAATAGTTTAGTTTTGAAAGGTTGAACTTGAAAAGGTTAGTTTTGAAATCTCTTAATTTATAATTGTTCATTCTGTACCGTTAGAAATTTAAAAGTGTAAACTATTATTGGTTTTTTTGAGAATTGATACATTTTTATAGCATTAAATTTGAAATTGTTCAATTTTAATAAAATTGACATCATTTTATTTAAATCTTTTACCTGGTCAACAACTAAAATATCACCCTTTGTTCAATTTTAATGGCTTTCAACTTGAAAGAAAAGAATATGTGTGATTTTCTCCTCAAGATTGTCTAAGTTTTGACACTTTCAAAGTTTTAATTAATTTTGGTGGCCACTACTTTGAAATTGTACAATTTTTAAATAATTTTTAAAACCCTTTTTAGAATTACACTTACTAAAATTACAAGTTTTGCACACGATTGAAAACCGAAACACCTCCTTTCATCATAAAATTACAAGACTTTCAATTTGTAATTGTTCATTATTGAAAGTTTGAACTTAAAATTGCTGCAGCTTGAATGTTTTGATTTTCAATTAGAAATGCTTCGAATTCAGAAGAATTTCACTTTGAATGCTTTAATTTGCAGTTTAGTTTTGAATACTTTTAAAAAATTCAGTTTTAAGCTCAAATGTTTTTATTTTAATAATCGGGAAAACCTGATAAACGAGGTGAATTTTTTTCTTAGACTTTAGTGACCACCCTGAATAAATAAATTCGAATTTATTTTCGATCTTTTTGCAGTACCCAAAAATTTTAGGTAATGAACCACTTTTGAAAAAAAATTGTTTATTATATTTTCAGTTGAGAAAAACGTTCTTCGACCTCTCAATCAAAACCAGTTGTCTAATGGAAGTTTAGCCCGTGACAGATCGAATAAAAATTGTTTGATCTCCTCTTCATTTGTTCCTAAAGGTATTGCACAAAATCCTGTTATAAAATGCACTACACGTTTTAAGCGAAACTACATTGAACTGGACGATGAAATGATATCTGTGATCACAGATGTTGAAGGTTTGTTCCACATTGGATTAATATTAATGTTAATTATTCACGAAATGCGACAAAAGCTTAGTGATCCGTATATAAATTTAATTTTTTTTTTTCGAGAACAATGTAGTATTCTAGTTTCGGTATTTCATTAGTGATGTAAGATGGTAGAGTTCAAAATGAAAGCGTTAACAAATTCTTGTGAATGACCCTATTAAATAAAATTTGCAGTAAATAAGTTCATTTAATTAATTTCTCTTCACTTTACAGACGAAGAAACGGGAGGTTACGTTAGTTATCAGTGTGTTTTGCCCATGAACGTTCATGGATCTGGCTATGCTCAAATGAACATGATAAGCAACAGTAAAGCGGAAAAGATGGTAATTTATAATATTTTTAAGAAAAAAATCAAAATAATATATATTTATTACTTTTAATGTTTTATAAAAATTAGTGACTAGTTCTATCATTAATTTGTCCTTTAAAACTTTCTAAAATAATATTCTCTTCATTTTTATCTCGTAGATGATACCGTGTGTCTCGGTAAACCAACTAAGTTTCGATATTGAAACTTTTTCTCACCACGTCGCAGACTGGATTTGTAAAATATTCAAAAAAAAGTATTGGTACTGTAGCGATTACGATATAGAAATAATCAACATCTGTGCCCTGACGGGAGATATTATCTGTTTGCTCATAATGAAGATTCAGGCGAGTGAAAATTGTAGTCAAGGACAAAGGTACAAATTCACTTGAATTCAATTACGATTATAATTTATTTAATTTAAATTATCAACCTCGAAAAAATAAAACAAAACATCTCTTACTGGTTTAGTTCGCAGGAAAGAAAGCAGTACGAAGCCTGTTGCAAATTTACATGGAATATAGACACCAGTTTGTACAGAGTAACCCATGTTTTGCCCATGATAGAAGTGATACCAGATTGGATTAAGCCAAATTCCGTGAAATCGCCGAATGGTCGAAATCCTATTTGGAATCCCACTAGACGATTGGCCCCAAAATTGCGGGAGAGCAATCAGCAACCTTATGCTCGCACTGTGCGCTTCCTTCACAACGAAATGACTCTGGCAGGTGAGCGTCTTGAAAAAAATTATGCAAAAGTAGGTATGCATTACCGCCGGAAATCATCAGTTTACTTGCCGGCAGTTGTTTAAGTCTTTTTTTTCAATAAAATTAAATGTAAATTTTTTCCTTGATAACAACATGAAATCTAGTAAAATTCTGCGCTTAATAAGCCCAATTGAAAATTAACATGTCAATTTTATAAAAATTAATTTAAAAATAAAAGGAAAACGTAGATGCTTTTTTACAAATATTAATAATTTCAAAAATTATTAGTAAAAAAAATTCCAAGTTCGGCTCATCTGGATAAATTATTAAGGTTTTTCTGGAATTTTTTCCCGAAATTCAATAAAAAACTGAACTTGCACCTAAAGAGTCATAAATATTCAAACAAAAGCTTGTACGCCACGCACAAATAATCAAAAAAAGAACAGATTGTTTTTTTTTAATAGACTTGACTAAATTTTATTGAAATACTGTAGTAATATATACTTACTGATTTTTTTAAATCTCTGAGTAAACATTATACATTTTGTCATTTTTATTACTTTTTTGATTCAAAAACTTTGCAGAATGTTAATTATTTTCGAAAATATTAGTATTTTTAAAAAACATCTAGGACTTCGAAAAAAAAATTCTGTCCTACTAAGGAAAAACTTACGTGACATTTTGGTCAAAAATGAGTTTTTAGCATCAGTGAACTGAATAAAAATGAGTAATTGTAATTATTTATTACAAAAAAAGTAATTAAGAATTGCGATAGATATAGGAAATGATGAAATAATAGATGACAACCACACAATGCATCTTGTGTGCCCTAAAAATCGTACGAGGCATTCGGTTTAGCTATAAGGTACATGGGAAAAACTTACGCAAAGTTACTTGCGTACTTCTTCCGTGGAAAAAGTGGTAGAGTGCGACTCTTATTTTCGAAATAAAAACTATGCAAGTGACTTTCTGTACCTTTTTTATTCGAATTTTTCATAAGTAAAAAACGTAAGTCTATTTTCAACAGAATTTATTTAAATAATTTACTTCTGAAAGAAAAATAAAAAAGACTGCATTAGGCATTTTCACTTCATCGCCAGCTAACTTCCCATCATCGAGTGCTGAGGGGAATACAATGACACCAAATGCATGGGACTAAAGTTTATTTGTGTAATATCTTCGTAATAGATGATAATTATAATTTTATTATTTAATTAAATAGTCAGGGTCGGGGACCGGAAAATCTGGAAAACCGGGAAATGACCGGAATTTAGTGAACCGGGGAAAAACCGGGAAATTGATTCAGTAATCGGGATTTTTATCTCGAATGCACTAATATGTGTACTAAAAGTGCTTTCATATATTATATTACTCTAATTTCAAGTAGGAACATGGAATAAATAAAATAAATATTTAAAAAATCACGTAAAGAATTACAATTATCCGGACTTGGGACAGGGAATTTTCGAAAAGAATTATGCATAAATCTAAGTTGCGACATGGAATTTTAGTGAAGAAATATAATTTTGAATTTAGGACAGGGAGTTTCCGTAAAGAATTATAATTTGACTTGGAGCAGGGAACTTTTCACATAGAACGTGAATTTCGGACAAGAATTTTAATTCTGATTTAGAAGAAGGGAATTTAAAAAAATCCCTGCTTCAAGTCAGAATTCGTCACAATTTAAAACTCCCCTCTTTCAAATTTTTGAAAAAGGGAGTTACTATATTTCTGAATTGAATAAACAAATTTTGTAAATAAACATAATTCTGACTTGGAACAGGGAATTTTCGAAATGAATTTCATTGTGACTTGGTGTAGCGAATTTGATTAGAAAAATATGATTCTGGGTTTAGACGAGGAATTTTTGGAAATAAATGTAATTGTGACGTGAAACTGGAAATTCCCGTTATGAATTATAATTGTTAGTTTGGGACAGGGAATTTTAGTGAAAAATTTTCTAAAAAAATTTCATTTCCCAGATAGAACATGGAATTACCGTAACGAATTATAATTTTCATTTTAGATTTACTTTAGAACAGGAAATTTGGTTAAAAATCATAATTTTTACTTTAGGGCAGGGAGTTTCCGTAAAGGATTAAAATTTGACTTGGAACAGAGAATTTTTGAAATGGAACGGGAATTTTGTAAAATAAATCTAATTGTGATTTATAAAAAGGAAACTTACAAAAACAATCACTGTTCCAAGTCAGAATTCGTCAGATTTTGAGAATCCCTTGTTCCAAACCAGAAGTTGTTTGAACTTGAATATTCTTTTTTTTTTGCAAATAAAAATGTACTAGAATTTGAAATTTCCCTCTTCTAAATTTTCAAATTAATTTAAAACTTCCCTCTTCCAATTTTTTAATTCCGATTTAGAAGAAGGTAATTTAAAAAATCTCTCTTCAAATTCAGAATTATAATTCTTTTCCAAAATTCTTTGTTCAAATGAGAAATCTTTGAAATCTTTGAAATGCTAAGAAATCTCTTGAAATGTTTTAAAATCGTTTGAAATCATTCAAATTTTTTGAACTCGTTTAAATTAACTGGGGAAAATAAACAATTGACCGAGAGAAAATCGGGAAATGTCCGGTAATTTAAAATCATCGGTCGGGTAGACACCCTGATAGTTCTTGAAAAAATGAAAACTGATTTCCAAATACATTTATAGTGAACAAATGATTTTTTATGAAGATATTGACGAAATAAGATTCACACAAATACCTAATTCATTTTACCCAAGAAGTGAATTTTGATTATGGAAATTTTGATTATACATTAGAGTTCTTGATAGAAACAGTTTTTCTTGATTATCACAGTTTGACCAAATTTGCAACTACGTACCAGGCTATTTTGATTCCCCGGGGCTATTATGATCTTAGGGTATTACACCGTAAAAAAATCTTTTTTATTTGTTTGATTATAGAGCATAAATGTTGTCCCATATTTACTCCAAAATGTACCATAATAGCCCCAGTTGACAGTAGTCTTTCATTGGCACGAGCAGTTTAAGTCTTTTTAATAGTAAAAATTTCACGATTTGTAAAATGAGAAAGATTATTTCATTTGAAAATTTTTGCGCTGACATTTCTATTTTTGAAAGACCTTTCACTGTAAATCATCAATATTAGAACAATTTCTATTTATTTTTAGGTGAGTTCATATTAAAAAACATTTTAAATTTAAAGCGTTAAAAAATAAAATTTGAGTCTTCCTATTTGAAAAATGCACAAAGTTCTAAAGTTCAAAATTGAAAACTGAAATTATGGTAAATATTGTTTAATTCACGCGTTTTAAAATGTTCATAACTGTTTCCATCCTTTTGTTGCTTTCAAAAATATCTGATTTGTAAAAACTACTGTTTTCTTTAAATAATATCATTTCGATTTTGCAATCGACCGTTGTCTTCAAATTTAAAGTGTTTCTGTTTTCGTTTTTGAGTTTTTTGTTTTCGTTTTAAAAAAAAATTGCATTATAAATACTGATTTTCTTAACAAAAAAAATTAGGACTATTTTAAAAAATAAATTTTTAATAAATTTTCAATTTTAATTTTTTAATAAAGTTTTTGAGTTTTCTGTTTTCGTTTTTCACAAAAATTTGCATTATACATACTGATCTTCTTGACAAAACAAAGAGGACTAATTTATTACTTGATTTTTGAATAAAAATTGCAAGCTGATGATCAAAATTATAAAATTTAAATTTTCATTTTAGGTGAATCAATCAGCAGATTACAAGATCTGGACAATCTTGTTGAATTCTACATAACACCAGTTTTCTCCAGTGGTAGTCTTTAGAGAGACAGAATTCCTCCTCGCGCCGAAGCCTAAGTAGATTTAAGTAAAGATCAACGATGTAAATCGTAAAAGAAATAATAAGTTATTAGCTAACGAGTGGAAATCACGTTTATTGTTAGGTACAAAGAACATATTCATCGAATAAGTGCGAAGAAAGTGCGTAATATGTTTCATTGAATGTATATTTTTAAGTATTACGTATTCAAAATGTAAATAAAAATGACGATAGTCGTTTTACATAAGTTTTAAATTTACAAACTTTTCTTTGATGGCATCTTTGGATGCGTTTCAAAGAAAGGAATTTTAGGTTTTACTGAAAACTATATTTTATGCAGACTGACCTTGTATGTCTTTTGTGCAGTAAAAATTAATTGCAGATAGATAATCTCTACTGTAGATAAATTGACACGTCAACTGTAAAGTTACGTGATTTTTTTTTTTTAGATAAATATTCATAAATTGATTGTCAATTGTTTCCTTTTGGAACACTGCTGTTAAACTATGACAAAAAGTCATCAATCGAAAATGATTTTGGTCCCGAAACGAAGCATAGCTAATGTCTGCGAAACGACTTACTTTTGACTGACTTAGTACTCATACTAAGAGTTTTTTTAATTTTTGTAAATCTCTTTTCAATATTACTCCACTAGGTCTTTTTATTTTTTACTAATCGAATTATCACAGAAGGGCATACTACTTTGTAATTAATGTATGAGGCTGTTGTATATCTATGAATAAAATTTTCAGTTATAAATTACTTGCATATCAGCAGACTTCTGTGACTTTACGGCATTCGTAAATTCGACGCATTATTGTTTCTCCTTTATTTTTAAATACGGTCAAATATTTGGGTTTAGGACACTTTCCTAGTATATTTAATTTGAATCTATAAGCGCGACACAAGTGTAAGAAAAATGTACAGCCTCTGGAGAATTTGTTTCTTCCACTGGCCATTCTTTCAAACAGTAAATATATGAAGAATTTTCACATTCATGATGGCATGGTTTTCTTAATATTAGGGCAGATAACGCATTCCTTCCTCTAGTTAAAGGAATTTTCTTTCTTTTTCTTTTCAAGGCAAAATTTTTACAGAAGATCCTTCTAATCCTACGCCATCGAGTTTAAATCCAGCGAGGATATCTTCCCAGGCGGTCATACATTGTTGGTAATGAGAGATTTGTTGATCAGCCATTGTGATGAGCATATTTTTGAGATCGGTTCGTTTTTCTACGTTCCACCTGTCTAAGTCACTGTGCAAATTCTCATTCGCACATTCAAGCCGATCTTGTAATACCTCGACGCCTTTCACTAGACGTGGAATTAATTGGCCCAATTTTTCTAACTTCTCGTCACGAGTTTCACTTTTCCAGATTGATCCTCCCCAGCCTTGACTCTGTTGAGGTGTCGCTGTTGTATTTGCTAACTGTGATTAATTTTTAAATGTTAATCTTTTTAATTATGTAATTTAATTGAGAACATTTTTATACCAGGAAACTATAATCGAAACAGGACTTACCTGATCTTTTTCAAGTCGTTTTTTTGCTAAGTCATCGACAGTCATTTCGTATTCAACCTGCATCGTATCCCGACGATTTAGGGCATCTTTTACAGCCTCGATGTAAGCAACGTATTCCTTTTCTTCGCAAGGAACAGAGTCTAGCAATTTTTGATGAGCATCAGCATTCGTTTCGATTGCTTTAGCCATTGCTAATAAAATAGGAGCGAGTTCCGGTTCCGTCGTAGCCCAGAGGGTAAATATAGGATGTAATTGATGCAACTCCATTAAGTAATCTAGCAAGAAAATGTTTTCATTCAAAACATAACCAAATTTTAAATTAAAACCCAGGGGTTGGCTACGCGACTTTTGAGTGTACACCAGATTTCAAGATTTTACAAATATTTCAAAGATTAAAAAAGATTTGATGAAGACTTGTACAGCAGATTTCGAGAGTGATAAAATCCTCGATTAAAACCGATTTGTAAATATTTAAAAAATTTCTAGATATTGACCTTGCCTTTCCTTATAAATACGGTGACTGATTTTATCCATAGTCGATAGTTTCTCGATCAAGGAAAAACAATATTCTCGGATCTGCTCGAATTCCAAATTGCGTAATTTCATCGAGTAAACGCTTGTAATGTTTGGCAGTGAATCTGCGACTTTCACGAGAACATTACCTCGATTTTTCCGATGGACTGAAAATTCCTGTAAAATTATAAAGTTTCAAAACTAGCCCTTAACATTTAAAAAAATGTTTAATTAATAGCTCTACGTAAATAAAATATTTATCTTACAGTTGGTTTACAGGTGAGGAAAATATAGAGGCTTTTGTTGCAACTGAGAATTGGATGGTTAATAATTCGATTGAGATAAACGTGTAAGAGTTTCATTCGAGCGATGATAAATTCTTTCGAGTATCGGTCTAACTGAGCCAAGAGCGAATGTTTTCCTGGCATTGGCTAGATTTAAATGAAATAACATAAAATTTAAGATTAGATTTTTTACTTTAATGAACGATGAAATTTTTTTACTCTTAATTTCATTAGTTGATTTAAAATATTACCGGAGTAATGTACGTTGGGAATGCTTCCACCAATTTTTGCCTCAGCCAAATAAAATCGTTGTAACGTCTACGAACAATATACTCCCCCTCTTCGTATTCAGGTCGAGCTGACTAGAAAAAATCTAAGTTTTAGTAGAGAATTAAAGACAAAATGAAAAAAAAATTAATTTCAATTCATAAAAAGTGTCTAGAATGTAAAATTAAGACTGAATCAGAGATATTTTTAAGAATTTAAATTACTATATGATAAAATTAGTTCAACCTTGTTATATAAGAATATTTAACAATAACATACAAAATAGAAATTAATATGAAAAACTTACTTTAGTCGTGATGCGAAAAGTGATGTAAGTTTCTAGAGTTTCCACATGTTTCTGTGGATTATCGACCTTGACTTGTAAATCACGGGAGTCTAATTGAAAATCAGACATTTCTTGCTCTGGAAAGGTTGAAAAACTCTCTACAGATGGTGAAGCAACCTGGAAAACAAATGTAATTTGTGCTATTTATATTGTTTTTGATATATTCCGAGAAAATGTATAACAAATACTTAAATACTCTAAATATTTTGTGAATCTAGATTCACGCCTTGAAACACTTTTAACAGAAAGTAATCCCCTTTTCCCATTTTTTCCCCCTTAAATTTGAAAAATCCCCTAAAACACCTAAGACCGAGAATTTTGACCCAATTTTTTCCTTTTTTAGAAAGTTTTGATTCATTTTTCAACAATCATAAACAAAAATTCAAGAAATTATAAAACAAGACGCTTTGAAGGAGATTCTTTCAGAGATCCGAACGAAACGAAACAAAATAATACGTTCCATTTCGTTACGTTACGTTAACGTGTATCGAAACTTTCCTTATTTTCCTTAATGTTATTGCCATCAACAATAAAAATCATTTCTAATTTTGTTTCGTTTCGCTACTAAAAGGAGGAAACTAAATTAAATAGCGAAATTAAAGTTTCTTGATAATGACTACTAATAATTGTAATTATTTAATAAGCAAGAAAATTATATAGTTGAGGATTTGAATCGAATTTCAACATTATTCGAAGGCATTTCGGGGCAAACCCTTCTACGGGATCTAAAAGCCACAAATATGAGAACTAAGACAACCCGGTGCTCCAGAGGATTCACCAGGTCTCTCAAACATTCCTTGAGGAATGTTGAGACTCTGCGTTCTGGCGAATGCTGAAACGCGTTTCCGAGAAAGCGAGTATAGTTCGGATTCACCAGGAAACTTACTAGGTCGAGTTTTATCATTCTTTGGAGACACTTTGCTATTATCACTCCTGAGAGATCTAAAAAACGTTATTATGAGAACTACGACAATCCAGGTGCTTCAGAGGATTCTGCAGGGCCGCTCAAACATTTTTTCCCAAAAAAGTAGAAGACTTAGGTCCGCTCGAGTGCATACCGGGTCGAAATGTATGTTTCCTCAATTTTATTTGATAATTAAGCCTCCTTACATCCAGTAAAAAGAAAAAAAGAAAAAAAAAACGTTTGGTTGCTTTTTTGACACATAGTCTCTAAACTTTTTAAGAAGAAGGGTCAGGTATTAAATTTTCCTGAAGAATTTCGAATTCAACCTAGTAAAATATGTTTCAGCGACCTAGTGCATCGTATAAAGTATGATTGTAGCCGCTGATAATAAAGACTTACAGGCCTTTACGGAGGGTCAATTTTTGAATGGATTCGAAAAATGTTAAACTTCGACCTCGTGAAACTCCTGGACTACGTCCAAACTCAAATCTGTTTGAATCCGTCGCCTTTTGTCTGCTGATTAAACCGAGTTGAGTTTCAGGACGTATCCCTGGTGAACCCAGATTATTCTTGCTTTTCAAGAAGAAATTTAACCTTCGCAGGAACACAGAATCTCAAAATTCCACGAATAATATGTTTGAGTGACCTGGTGAGTCCTCTGGAGCATCAGGGTTTCCGTAGTCCTCGTAATTACGACTTTCAGGTCCCTCAGAAGGGTTTGCTCTAAATGCCTCCGAAGAATGATCAAACTCGACCTGGAAAACCTCCTGGTTAACTCAGACTTTAGACATCGTAGGAATACAAGGTCTCTCAATTCCTCGAAGAATATGTAGTGAATCCTCTGAAGCCCCGGGTTGTCTTAGTTCTCATATTTACGACTTTTAGACTTTTTTACAATACCTTAGAAGGGTTTGCCCTGAAATGTCTTCAAAGAATGTTAAAATTCGATCTGGTAAGTCTTCTAGTGAATCCTAGAAAACCTCGACTATATAATTTTCTCGGTTATTAAATAAATACAGTTATTAATAGCCATTATCTAGAAACGTTAATTTCATTATTAAATTGAATGTCCTCCTATTAATAACGGAACGAAACAGAAGTACAAATTATTTTTGTTGTTGATGGCAATAACGATAACGATACCAATATCAAATACTTCCTAAACGATTTATTTGCTAATTTTGTTTAAAAAAGGGCCTAAAATGTTCAAAATTTAGGATTTTACACTATTTGTATGTCGAACCCTCCCCCCACACTTGCAAGGAGCCAAAAATCATTCTTCAATAAAATTAATGTAGATTTCTAATATTTCAATTAGAAATATTGCATTTTCAACAAATAGATGAATTTTTAACCAAATAGTTGAATTTTCACCTAAAAAAGATAATTTTTCAACCTAAATGGAATGATCAAAATTTGCAGTTAAAAAAATTAGTTTTTAACTAAAAAAAAAAAACGAATTTTTCAACAAAAAATTTTAATTTCCAACCAAAGCGATTAATCTTCAACCAAAAAAGTTAATTTTTAACAAAGTAGTTCAACTTTCAACCAAGTAGTTGAATTTTCAACAGAATAGTTGGATCCTCAAGCAAAACAGATTACTTTTCAACCAAGCAGTTGCATTTTTCAAGCCACAAAGACGAATTTTCTACAAAACAGTTGAATTTTGAACCCGAAAATATGACTTCTCAACAAGAAAGTTAATTTTCAACCAAATAGTAGAATTTTATACCAAAATAGTTTAATTTTCACTTCAAAAAGACGAATTATCAATGGAAAACGCAATAGTTGATATTTCAACCAAACAAGATTTTAATTTTGAATAAAAAATAGTTGAATTGAACCAAAATAGATGAATTTTCAACATATCAGTTGCATCCTCAACGGAAACTGATTAATTATCAACCAAACAGTTGCATTTTTAACCAAAAAGATGAAATTACTGACAAAGGAGATGAATTTTCGAATAAAAAAAAACGAATTCTAAATGAAAAATGTAATAGTTGATATTTCAACCAAAAAGGTGAATTTTCAATATAAAAAAAAACGAGTTCTAAATAAAAATTTTGATGGCTGACATTTCAACGAAAAAAAGATTTCAATTTTAAATAAAAAATAGTTAAATTTAACCTAAATAGACGAATTTTCAACAAAATTAATAGTTGAATTTTTAACCAAAACAAATTAATTTTCAACCAAAAACTTGCATTTTTAACCAAAAAGATGAATTTCCGGACGAAAGAGATGAATTGAACCGCTCCCGATCAAAAGGGGATAACGCGAGGATCCAGCCTGAGAAGTATTGTCCTTGAATTTTTATATTTTTTATTTTTTTATATATTATTTTGAATTGAATATATATTTTAAGAACTGACACTTGTAGAGAATTTCAAGGCGCATCTGTTATTCCTTTTGCAAAAATTTGTAGGTTTTGTGGTTTTTGAAGTAATTGGTAAAAAACAGATTTTTCAAATACAAAAAAAATTTCAATCTTTTTATGATTCAACTCGCGCTAACTTAGCCAATTTTCAGATTCTTAAAAATTTCATTAAGGGGGCAGTCTCTTTCGTTTGGCCGAAAATGAGGAAAACTTTGATGATTTTTTGTGTGATCATGAAAAGACTCACGAACTTCCGGTTTTTATGGTTAAATTGGTTTATTCTTTAAAAATGATCGACAATTTTTTTTTTTTGAAATTCAAAATGGCGGCTTCACAATGGCGGCTTCCCTCTGCCTCTGCGCGCGAAACTTGGTCCCAAAATTACGGGCCTGCAGCCTCTTAT
>JAUMHM010000083.1:42327806-42347270 GCA_032362435.1 Melikaiella ostensackeni
TGTTCGTTCCGCTTCGTCTTGAAGACCCACTTGCAGGTGACAATATCCCTTCCATCTGGTGCTGGCACGATGTCCCACGTTTTGTTTGTCAATAGAGAATTTATTTCTTCATCCATTGCCTTAATCCACTCTTCCTTTTTGGGTCCTGATAGTGCTTCTTTTCTACTCTTGGGATCTTCCTCTTTTATTGCTGCTAGCTTGGTAGTTGCCACGTATCTGTCAGGTGGCACCACCTTGTTTTGCCTTTCGGATCTTCTTGGCTCCGTAAGTTGAGATTCGTCGTGTAAATCCTCGCTGCTTGAAAGTGTATCCTCATAAATTGACTCATTCGACACGTTGGACAGATCTTCTTCGCTGCTGATCTCTTGAATTTCTTCGGCAATCTTATTTAGTGTAAGAATAATTTCTAGATTTTGTTGATCAATTGAGGATTGTCCTTCGTGTTCCTTGCCGAGAAAAATAACGTCTTGGCTAATCTTTACGCGATCCGTCTTCTTATCTATCAGTCGAAAAGCTTTAGGTTTTTCTGAATAGCCGACGAGAGTGAGTTTTTCGGCTTTATCATCCAGTTTCCGACGTTGCTTCTTAGGAATCTGAACATATGCATCGCGTCCGAAAATGTGAAAATTTATCACGTCTGGTTTCTGCGAGTACATTAATTCATAAGGAGTTTTCCTGTAGCCTTTGTTGGTAAACGATTCTGTAAAAAATTCGCTGTGCTAACCGCTTTCACCCAATATTTTTTGTCGAGATGTGCATCGAGGAGCATGCATCTTCCCATCTCCAACGAAGATCTATTTTTCCTCTCGGCGACCCCGTTTTGCTGAGGTGAGTACGTGACTGTGTATTGAATTTTAATTCCTTCATTCTTCAAGTAATTTTGCAGATCCCTGTTCACGTACTTCCTTCCTCTATCTGATCTTACACACTTAGGTGTTTTATTAAATTGCATTTTTGCCATTTCCACAAACCGTTTGATGTTAGATGCCGCTTCATCTTTAGTTTCCATAAAATGGACTGCAGTGTATCTTGAATAGTCATCGATCATAGTAATTAAATACCTTTTCTTACCAGGTGTCATGGTTTGCATAGGTCCGCAAACATCCGTATGAATTAGGTCAAAGGATCCTTCTGCGCCTCCTTCGGAAAAGGTTTCTTCGGCATTTTCCCTTTTATGTAACACTCACATACCTCTCGTATACCGCAGTCCTTTATGTCGATTCCGATGGCCAGCTCTTTTTCTGCTAAGTCTTTAATTGCACGAGGATCTCAGTGTCCAAAACGCCTGTGTCAGGAATGCTGGAAATTCTCTCCGTGTTCCTCAGCGTTTATTGCGGTCCAGGCCCTCTTGACATCTGTTTGTACTTTGTATAATTCCAGAATGTCCCGTTCTAGATTTGCAATAGCCTGAACTTTCCCGTTCTTGATGACTTTACAACTTTCATCCTGGAAATTTAAGCTGTAACCATCTTTGGTGAGCCTCTTTACGGATAGAAGTTTTGAACTTAGAGATGGCACATAAAGTACGTTCTGTACCGGAATCTCCCTTGTTTCACCAGCAACAATACACTTTATGACACCCGCGCCCATGCCTTTCACTTCACTTTTGATGTTGTCCTCTGCTGATAGGACATGGCCTTTAACACTTGGGTCGAACTCGGAGAAAATTTTTTTTGAAGTGGTCATGTGGCTAGTCGCCCCTGAATAGACGTGCCAAGAATTTCTGCTATCCTCCTTTGACTTCACGCTTAAATTTCCCAAAGAACGTCTCGGATTGTTCGTTGATTTCCCTTACCATGAAACAGACGTCATTTGGAGGCTTCAGCTGTTGAGAAACTTTATTGGCTTTATCCTTATTCTTATTCTGCTGCTTTGATTTCCGAGTTTTATGCTTCATGCAGTCCTTCTTGAAATGACCATCCTTTTTGCAGAAAAGCATGTTTTTTCTTCGTCTTCTTGATTACCTTTATGATTCCTTTTGTAGATTGTCTCTAAAGCTGTTTCGCTGCAATTTCCTCTACCTTGACTTTCTTTCCGTCTCCTATACTCGTCGATTAATCTACCTTTGATGAAGTCTAGAGTAAAATCATCTGCGCATCGACTTTCTAAACTGGCTATCAGTGCACTGTACGAGTCCGGCAAACTGCTGAGAAGTAAAGATGCCTTTAATTTATCCTTTAGAACTCCACCTAATGCCGTCAGCTTGTTGATAAGAGTTAGCAACTCCGACACGTGTTCCTCCATATCACCACCTTCAGGCGACGCAACTTGAATACTCTTTTATACAAATGTATTACACATTTGATAGCGATGCCTTTTGATGGTGCTTTTTAAGCTTTGTCCAGGAAGTTTTCGCGCTATCCGCGCCCTGTATGTGCACTAACTGATTATCCTGAGACTGTATTTGTCTGTTCCTGGGTAGGTGTATAATACCGATGAATTCCAACACAAGATACTGTCGAATTGCTGAAAAAAATCGATAGTGCGCATTAACTGACTCCAGACCAGGATTCGAACCCAGGCCGCCGGTGTTTAAAACCGACAGGCTTTTCACTCAC
This sequence comes from Melikaiella ostensackeni, assembly GCA_032362435.1. Lineage (NCBI taxonomy): Eukaryota > Metazoa > Arthropoda > Insecta > Hymenoptera > Cynipidae > Melikaiella > Melikaiella ostensackeni. The sequence goes on from JAUMHM010000083.1 coordinate 42,330,365, forward strand.
GCCAAGAAGCCGGTAGGTAGGGATCATATAACACTATGGTATTCGAATTTCTTTTTGAAGTACGTAGTGTTACAAATTAATCACGCCTTCAGGAAACACAATCCCTTTATACTTAATACGTCCAAAAATTATTCACCAGCCACACCCAAGGGCGTCGCCTTTCAGAACGGCCAGTCCGAATAATTTGCTACATCTACGTCCCTTGCTGCAGATAATTGAGTAACCGCTTAGATGTTTTCATTTACTTTAAGCCCTGAGAATCATACTCAAGATACATGCCTACAAATTAGGATCACTAGCTCATAGTTCTGCACACGCCCACAAGTATTGCTAAATGCTCCTTCCCTTCCGGATTTACTAACCACGCTCACTGATCTAGAGCCACCCACTAGCCACACTCCTTATAACTAATATAAGAATGCCCACAACCCACTCCCATTAAGTCATATCTAACTGACTTGAATATTTATATTAATTGATGACAGTATATGAATAACCGATATATCTTTAAAATTTAAGATATTTTTTGGAGTATTCGATTTGAACATATCGCAGTGTTAGCAGCAGTATTACCAGTGGTTAAAAAAGAGGATAGTGAGATTGGTAACACAGAGGAAGAGAAAGGGATAGAAGGGGCGAATTGGTGAGAGGGGGCGGATACGCATGTACATATAAGCACAGCGAGTAACGAGATTTTAATACCCAGGCGGACCTGGTTGGTTCAGCAGAAGGAAAGCCTGTACAGCCCAGTGGTAGCGTATATGCTAATGCTACGCCTCAATTAGCAAACCGACAAAGCCAGTTCGCTAAAAAATAATGTCCCGCCCGACCACCGGCTTTTCACGCTTTAACGGCTCAGCCGCGAATTGCACGACTCCCTCTCGACCGTTTTTATATTTCACTTTTTTTATCTTGTCGGATCATAAGAGTGCCTAAAAAGTTGATTCAAGCAAGCATCACCTCGAATGGACCCACTTGATGGTTCTTTATCGTGACAGCGCCGTTACTTTGAGTTTTAAAATATTTTTTTATTTATTTAGTTATTAAAGAGATGGGGTTATTAAAGAGAGGAATCGGAAATTTGTACTCGTACAGCTATTCTCGAACATCATATGCAATGTATCGTGTGTGGTCGAGTACAATGAGTGTAATCAACATATTCACAACTCAGAAGGATTTTAAAAGTAAAACTAGTATTTAAATTATTAATTATCGAAACTTTTTTAAAATTTTGGTAAATAAATATAATATGATAAATGGAGGTACGTGTTTTTTACAAATTTTGACTCCCCATTTCCTTAAGACCGAGCTTTCCCTTAAGGCATTACGTAATACTTAAACGGCTCTTAAACAAAAGTCGAAATAGTCATTTAAAATCACTTGAAGTCACCGAAAGTCATTTGAAGTCACCACAAGCTCCTGAAAATCACTTATAGTCACTCAAATTTACCTGATGTCAAATAAATATCCAGCTGATTCAAGTGTCTTAAAATTATTTCTAACTACTGTAGTTGACTTTAGTTGATTTTAACTGCACTCTAGCGATTTCCGTGACTTACGTATGTGCTGTTTCATCTACTGATTGCAGTGCTTCTAAGCGAATTCAACTGAGTTAAAGAGGCTTTCAATGATTTCAACTATCTTAAGCTGAATTCGAGTAACCTAAACTGACTTCAGGTGAATTCAAGGGACTTCGTGTGATTACAAGTTACTGCAGGTGACTTAAGAAGTGACTTCAGTGATTTGAATCATATTTAATACCAATGTATTTTATCTGATTTTTTCAGTATATTTTTATGTTAAAATTATCTCAAAAATGTATCCATAATTAAATTATTGATGTTTTTTACCCGATATAAAAGTTATTTCATATAAATTCTGGGACCTCAGTTGACTTCAATTGTATTTCAACTAACTGCCATTTGTTTCGATTCACGGTTGACTTATGATTTATGTTTTTGAATTCAAGATACCTAAATAGATTTCAGTTGACTTTAAGAGTCTTCACGTCACTACAAGTTACTTCATGTAACTTCAGGTGTCTTCAGATGACTTTAGGTCACTTGTGTTGTTTGAATGACATCAATGATTGGAAATTATTTTAACTGACTTCAAGTATTTCTATATCACTACCAATAGATTCCCGCAGGCTTCATCTAATTTCCGTGACTACACCTGATTATAACTGACTTAGATTGACTTCAGGTATATTCTGTGACTTCAGCTGACTCACATAAGTTTTTCACTTGACTTGAATTTGTCCCAACCTCACTTTAAATGATTTTAAAGTAACTTTGAGTGATTTCAAGCAACTTTTGGTGATTTGGAATATCTGGAGATTTGTGAGGTTCCCAAGAAAAATGAACATGTATTTTTGATTTTGTAATAAATTGATATTTAAGATTTTTTTTAAAAACATAAAGTTTTATATGTATTTCTTATGGCAAAAAGAGTTATTTTTGTAAATTCACAATAGAATCGTTAATATGGAATGTATCGGACTGCAAGAGCGAGGCTTTTGTTCAGAATTAGTCACAGAATACGAATTATTAATTACTTTTTAAATTTAACCCCATAAGCTTCACACTATAGGTTTTTTCACATTCTTCAACTTTTCCCTGACTCTTTAGTTATTACAAAATAATACTTGATGAAAATTAAAGAAATAATTGTTTAAACACTGTTCCACTGTTTATAACAACCTTCTGTTAAATTAAGTTAGAAAGTTACGGTTTTCTCTACATTGTTCAACTTCTCTTAAACTCTTTAGTTATACAGCAATGATAATCAACTGACATTAGCAACGATAATTTTTTGAACAATTTATTATTGTCATTTATTATCTGTTTCACAATTAACTTTTTTTCAACTTTTCTTCGGTTTCTTAGTCATGAAAAAAAAAACCGATAACCATCAACAAGAATCATTGTTTAAACAGATCATCACTATTTATTGGCATTATTTTCTAAAATACAGCAAGAGATTTCATATATATTCCAATTTTTATTTGAATTATATGGAATATAATTTTTCCTTAAAGTAATTATTGAGAAATTTTTGTGAACAATAATAAATTGTTTGAATAATGATTCTTGTTGATATTTATTAATCAATATTCGTTCATAACTAAAGAGCCGGAGAAAAGTTGAAAAACAAACTGTGCAAAACAGACAAAAAAAGAACAAGCGTCAAAATTACGCAATATAATATTTTGGCACTCATGGGATTTTTTTATAACTCTATAAAAGTGGATTATGGCCGTTAAACTAAAAAAGCAATTATTAATTCGTATACTGTCTTTAATTTTGAAGAAAAAGCTTGCACGTATAGTCCAATAACCTAATATTAACGATTTTATTGTAAATTAAAAAAAATATCTTTTTTATACATAAGAAATACATTTAAAACTTTATGGTCTTTGACCAGCTCCTAAATTTCAAAGAGTTTCAAAATGAAAAAATACGTGTTTATTTCATGCCTTATAGTATCTAGTTGTATTGATTGTTGTTAAGGGTTGCTTTTGTCCGTTGCCATGGAATGGTATTAATCATTGCTAAGGGCTGTTATTGTCCGTTGCTAGGGGATGTTATTAGCCGTTGCTAAGGGTTGTTATTGACCGTTGCTAGAGAGTTCTATTGATCGTTGCTAATGTTTTTACTGACTATTGCTAGGGGATCTTATTGACCGTTGCTGAGTGTTGTTATTGACCGCCGCTGAGATTTATTATTGACCATTATTAAGGGTTGTTATTGTCCATTGCTAGGGAGTTGTATTGATCGTTGCTAGGGATTGTTATTGCCCGTTGTTAGGAAATGTTATTAGTCGATTCTAAGGGTCATTATTTACCGCTACTAGGGAGTTGTATTGGACGTTGCTAAGGTTTGTTATTGTCTGTTGCTAGGGAGTTGTATTGATCGTTGCTAGGGATTGTTATTGCCCGTTGTTAGGAAATGTTATTAGTCGATCCTAAGAGTCATTATTTACCGCTGCTAGGGAGTTGTATTGGACGTTGCTAAGGTTTGTTATTGTCTGTTGCCAGGGAGTTGTATTGATCGTTTCTTAGGGTTGTTATTGTCCATTGCTAATATTTTCACTGACCGTTGCTAAGATTTGTTATTGACCGTTGCTATGGGTTGTTATTGACCATCGCTAGGAAGTTGTATTGCTTGTTGCTAGGAGATCTTATTAGCCATTGCTGAGGATTATTATTTACTATTATCAGGAAGTTGTATTGAACGTTGCTAAGGATTGTTATTGTGCATTGCGAATGAGTTGTATTAATCGTTGCTAGGAGATGTTATTAGCCGTTGCTAGGGATTATTATTTACTATTGCCAGGGAGATGTATTGAACGTTGCTAAGGTTTTTTATTGTGCATTGCTAAGGAGTTGTATTGATCGTTGCTAAGTCTTGTTATTGTCCGTTGCTAGGAGATGTTATTAGCCGTTGCTAAGAATTATTATTTACTGTTGCTAGGGACTTGTATTGAACGTTGCTAAGGGTTTTCATTGTCCGTTCCTAGGGGATGTTATTAGCCGTTGCTAAGGGTTGTTATTTACCGTTGTTGGCAAGTTGTATTGATCGTTTCTAATGGTTTTTATTGACCGTTGCTAAGGGTTGTTATTGACTGTTACTTAGGGTCGTTATTGTCCGTTGCTAATGTTTTGACTGACCGTTGCTGGTGGATGTTATTAGCCGTTGCTAAGGGTAGTTATTTACCTATGCTAGAAAGTTGTATTGATCGTTGCTAGAAAGTTATATTGATCGTCGCTAAGAGTTGTTATTGTCCATTGATTAGGGTTGATATTGTCCATTGCTAATATTTTTACTGACCGTTGGTAGGGGACGTTATTGACCGTTGCTAAGGGTTCTTATTGTCTGTTGCTAAGAGACGTTATTAGCCGTTCCTAAGAGCCGTTATTTACTGTTACTAGGAAGTTGTATTGATCGTTGCTAAGGGTTGTTACTGACTGATGCTTAAGGTTGTTATGGACCGTTGCTTAGGGCTATTATTGTCTGTTGCCTAAGGTTGTTATTGATCGTTGCTAGGGAATGTTACTAGTCGTTGCTAAGGGTCGTTTTTTATCGTTTCTACGGAGCTGTATAGATCGTTGCTGAGGGTTTTTATCGACCGTTGCTAAGGATTGTTATTGACTAATGCTTGAGGTTGTTATTCACCGTTGCTTAGGGTTATTATTGTCCGTTGCTTAAGGTTTTTATTGAACATTGCTAGGGGATGTTACTAGTCGTTGCTAAGGGTCGTTATTGACAGCTGCTACGGAGCTGTATTGATCGTTGTTAAGGGTTGTTATTGTCCGTTGCTAGGAGATGTTATTAGCCGTTGCTAAGGGTTGTTATTTACCGTTGTTGTGAAGTTGTATCGATCGTTTCTAATGGTTTTTATTGACCATTGCTAAGGGCTGTTATTGACCGTTGCTCAAGGTTGTTATTGACCGTTGCTAGAGCATGGTATTGAGTGTTGCTAAGAGTTGATGTTCACCGTTATAAAGGTTTTTATTGTCCGTTGACGTTAACAACTTAATAGGCTACAAAACCCTTATCGTAGACGCTTGTCACCTACTTTGACTAATTTTACTGGGAACCCCACAAATCTTGAGAGCACAAAGAAAAAAAATTCCAATGCGTTTTTGGAATACCCTAATTGTACTGTCTCCCATTTTGAGATGTTCTTTATATTTTAGATGGAAAATAATAGGACTGAGGTCCATTTCCTTACATCTTAGAGCTTAGAGAATGCAGCCTTGCACAATGCACAGTGTATATATAATACACAGACGTATATGAACACTGTACAGACTATACAAGAGTGGCATAGAAGGAATATTTTCATCATAGCGTTTCTATGCGAACACTTGCAAATTTAGATCTTTTGACTCAAAATGTCCCTTTAGCATGCCTAGCACGGAAATCATTAGGTCCACTCACTTTACTTTTTGCTTGAAGATGTGTGTTATGTGTTTAAATCGAGGAAAAATGGTGATAACCCTGAGGAATATTTTTATCATAGCGTTGATATGCAAAAACATGAAAATTTATGCCTTTTGACTCAAAATGTGCCTGTCAGCATGTCAAGCATGGAAATAATTAGGTCTACTCACTTCATTTTTGCATGGAGATGTATTTCACGTGCCTTATGCGAGAAAAATAAGGGATTCGAAATTTCTAAAAAAGTGGACTATCTGTTCACAAATTTCTCAGGACAACGTGGTAAATAATTATATACTAATATTATATTTCTACGAGGCCCTTAAGTAAGGGCCCTTGCCGCCCGATCACCGAATTGATTTTTCAAGTGAACATAAAAGCATTTTAAAGGAAAGAGAAATTCATATGATTTTAAAGAATGGCGTAGTTCGCATTTTTTGTTAAAAAAACTACATCTTTATAAGGTTTTCTTTAGTTTAAAGAAATATTTTTCAACTAAAAAAAATCAATAAAATTAGTTGAAGAAATAATTTCCTTGAAGAAAATGTGTATCAAAAAAAATGTACTTATTTGTACCAAAATTTTAGTACAAATAGCCCCCCTTCCAGGGCTGTTCGTACCGAAAAATCCGGCTAATCATACAGAAATTTCGGTACACGTAGCCTCGGCCCTACGTTGAAGAAAAATTTGTATCGGACCAAAACAAATTTATTTAAGTTAACGAAACTTTTTATTGAGTGAGAGCCAATACATATTTCTCTTTGAATGAAAGATACTTTTTTCAGAGTCGAGTTTAAATCTTTTGCCTTATACGTTATTATACTAACAGATATATAAATTGAATATTTTTTAACTTTATTTTAAGAGGACGGGCAAGGATTTCTTAGCCATAATATTGTAACATAACAATAATTTTTTATGATGTTTTTCACGTGTACCGAAGACATGCGGCTATTTGTATCAAGATTTCGGTACACGTAGCCACTGCCTTTTTTAAAATAAAAGCTTATTAAGTTTCAAAAAGGTCTATCGAGTATAATTTGTTGTTTAAGTTGAAAAATGCCAAAATCCATAAATATTTATATTACTGCTACTTTCCTTGCTCTATGTATTGATATGTTCTCAAAAAATCATAGAATTAGAAAAATGTTTTAGTGAAAGGAAATTTCCATCATAGATTTAATTTTTGCATTTCTTCATTTGGTATAAACAAGTTCATGGATAAAATTGGTATCTACTTCATTTGCGGTATTCAAGTGCATTATTTATACTGAATTTGTCTCCAAATAATGTAAAATTAATAACTAATCATGACCCAGAACTAATCGACAACAATTGTCATTATTATAAACAAGTTCACTTATCTCGCATTTCTGATAATAGAAAATGTTTCTTTTCTGCGGGATCATTTTTTTAATCTCAAGAATAATATTTTCACACAAAACATTACTATTCAACAACAGTTATTTTTGCTATAAACAATTGTTATAATGAAACTCACAATTTCGCGTTGTTGACCATAGAAAATTGTTTTTTATTGCGCATTTACTTCTTTTCATCTCAAAAATATTATCACACAAAAATTGCCTTTAAAAACAATTTTCTTTGCTATTATAAGCAATTCTTATGTATAAATTCACTTATTTTGTAATTTTAAACGTAGAAATTTTCTTTTTCGGCCAAGTCATTTCGTTTCATGACAAGAATAATATCCATATACAATAGATTGCCATCAATCAATATAATTATATATTGTTTTCAACAATTCCCCATACATAAATTCACAGTTATTTATAAGAATTGATAGAAACAATTAAAATTATTACTACATGTTGCCGAGTGTCAATCTTTTGTACGATAATATTTAAAGAAGTGACTCCACAAAAAAGAACAGTTTTCTATGATTGAGAATGCGAAATAAGTAATTTTGTATATAACAATTCATAAAAACTATTGTTTACAAGAATAATAATTGCTGTGGAATGTTAATCTCTTGTGCGAAGATATTATTCTTGAGATGAAAAGAAATAATTTCGCAGGACAGAAAAATTTTCTTGTTAAAAAATGCGATGTAAGTAAAATTGTTTATAACAATTGTTTATAATAAGGGCCATTATTCATCAATTGTGAATTTTACAAAATGTTACGACGAAATCATTACAAGAATGCATTCCAACGCACAAAATGCGGTAGATGCAAGTTATACATTAATTTTTGCTTATAAAAATTAAGGAAGTGAAGGTTTTTAATATCTAATGAAAAGTTCTGTTCATCGGGAGTAAATTTACTAATTCTATGTGTTTTTGAGAAAATATCAGAAAATGGAGTCTACTTTCAGGACATTTTCAACTTTAGCCACTTACAATGAAGTTTTTGGAAATAGTTCATTCCTGGTGCATAATGCTGCGCAAAATTGTCACCTTTAAAAATATTATGATATTAAATCTCACGAAACGCTCGATATTCCGTCAAATCCCATTCAAGTTCAGAATCGCCTTGAAAAATCATCTCATTGCACGGTGAGCCTGAACCAATTTCAACCTAAAAATTTTTGCATTCGCTGGTTTTTTGCAGCATGTAACTACAGGATGATGTGGAAGCTTTTTAAGCAGAAAATGAAAATCATCTGTGGGGTCCTTTTCTGAAAATAATATTTTTGGAATTCTCCTTAGAATTGAAAAATTTCGGATACTGAGCCTCATTAGCCTTTAAATTTGAGTATTAAAATTCTTATGGAAGAATTTTGCAAAATGAAGACCTGTCATTCTATGAAGGCCTAAATGTGACGCTGACGAGGCCCATTATAAGAAATTTGCAAATTCTCGAAAGAATTTAGAAAGATGGTTTTTAAAATAGGAACCCATAGATGATTTTCATTTTATCCTTCAAAAACTTCCACATCATTCTGTAGTTTCATTCTGCAAAAAGCCGGCGAGTGCAAAGACTTTTAGGTTGAAATTAGTTGAGGCTCACCGTGATTAAGTGTCATGGATTAGAATAAACTAAATTATCAGAAAAGTTATTTTGTTCATGAAATTTAATAAACATCTTGCGATCTCCAAACTATACAATGGCAAATCCAGAAAACTTTTCGGAGGGGGCGATTGTGAATTGTCTTCAACTTATGTATGCGTAATGATTTAAAAGAACTTTTCAGATTGAATATTTTAAGGCGATGAATTTAACTTTATTTATATTTTTTCAATTATTATCGACCTATGGTTCAAAAGTGCTGCTACCTGTAATAGGGTGCCCAATTAAAATTTGAAATTTGAAAACGCTACTCCCTAAATTTCTTTCTGATAGTGCAAAAATACTGCTATACATTTTTCTTCATGTTTAAAAAACTTTTTGGAGATTCCGCTGGGCCATTTGAGGTCTAAAAATGAATTTTTTTAGTTTCTGATTTTGAAAAAATATAAATTTAGTGTTTAAAAATTCTTTCACCCCTAGACAGGATTTGCTACTTATTAAGAAATAAGCCCTGAATTTTATGCAACAGGAAAAAATTTTGAAGGTAATTAGTATCGGGCTTAGAATACGAAACTTTGTAATTTCATTAGATATAGTCTAGAGAATCCTTTAATATTTTAAAATGTATGCGTAGTTTTTCTCAGATTTAGGTTAACTTTAGGTTTACCCAAGGGTTAACCACTATTTAGTTTAGGACTATACCTTTGCTGAATTTTCTTGAATACTTTTGAAATACCTTTAATTATATTAAATTCCTTTTAATTTTATTAAATTCCTTTTAATTTTATTGAATTCCTTTGAATTCTTTAGAATTCGCTCTGAATTCTTTGGAATCCGCTAGAAATCTACTGAATTCAATGGATATTTTTTGAATCTTTAGCTTTCTTCAATTCATCCTGAAGACTTTCAAATTCACCTTGAATTCTTGTGAATTTCCTAAGATTTCTATTTACTCCCTTTTATCTGAATTCAATGAAATTTTTTGAATTTCAAAAATTTTGTTGCATTTAATTGAATTATTTTAAATTCACCCTAAATTCCTTCAAATTCATCATGGATTCGTATGAATTTCATCGAATTCTCTTGTATCGCCTTGAGATCTTCTGAATTTACTCCAGTTTTACTGAAATCAATGAAATGTTTTGAATTTTTTGCATATCATTCGAATTCATTTGAAATTCACCCTGAATTCTTATTAATTTATTTTGAATTTTTTTAAATTCTCCTGAATACTTTGAAGTTCTCTTAAAATTTTTAAATTCACTTTGAATTCTTTGAATTCTTATAAGTTCATTCAATGCTGCTCTATTCAATGGATATTTTTAATTTTCTGGAATTAACCCTGAAGTCTTTTAAAGTCACCTTGAATATTTAGGCATTCCATCAAATGCTTTTCAGTGCCCTTGAATTCCTCTAAATTCACTGGACTTTTATTCAAATCATTGTTTTTTTCTCATTTTACTTAAATTCTGTTGAATTCGTCCTGAATTCTGTTCATTCTCATTCTTCACAATTCAACGGAAACTTTTTGATTTTTTAAATTGGGTTCAATTCACTCAAATTCTTATGAATTTCATCAAAGTTTCCTGAACTCTTTTGAATTCTTCTGAATTCGATTCCACTTTACTGAAATCAATGAAACTTTTTGGATTTTTCCCAATTTATTTGAATTCTTCTGAATTCACTTGAATTCAGAAGAGTTTACTCAATTCTACTCTGTTCAATGGTTTTTATTAGTTTCCTTGAATACACCCTGAAGTCTTTTAAACTCACCTTGAATTTTTAGGCATTCCATCAAATTCTTTTCAATACCCTTGAATTCCTCTAAATTCACTAGAATTCCATTTAATTCATTGTTTTTTCTTCAATCGACTTGAACTTTTTTTTCAATTAAATAATTTAGAAATTGTTTCTGTTAGACTGATTGAATGAATCAAGATTCTACTAGTGGCTAGTCCCAGTAAAAGCGTTTATTTTCTGAAGTTTATAGATGACGCGTTTCGACACAGATCTGTATCTTTATCAAATCATTTTTCTTAATAAAAGATCGTTGAAGCTAGAAAAACACGATATTCTTTTCAGTATCATTGTACGTGTAGTATTATTTATAACCTAACAAAAAACGAAGAGATCTAATGCTAAAAGAGAAAAAATTTATTTACTTTATCGGAGAAATTGAAGATAGTTGAAAATAATTAAAATAATGCATTAAAGTATTTTTTATTTAAAAAAGTATTTTTTTGTAATTTCCATTTTTAATTTATTAAGCTTAGAAATTATTTTCAAAACACATTTGTGTACATTGAAACAATGTCAAGTGATACAATTGTGTAGGCATCAGGAATATTAATTTAATTAATTTTTTGTTGAAATTCCCAGCTGTCTTTAATGTGGTAATTAGTTTTGCTATACTAAAAGTTATATTGGTTGAAATTGATAATTTTTTTTTATATTTTCAAGTTCTGTTGGAAGACACGTGAGTTGAGCTTCTAATTTTTTTTGTAGGATCGAAGCTTAATTTCTCATAAGATGATTTATCGTTTGAAAGTTGTGAAGCTTTTATTATGCAATCTTGTTTATTCATTATTATATTTTTGTTACTTTTATCAGAAATAATTGAAATGATATCTTTATTAGCTTCTGAAAAGATTTTAGTTTTTTCAATTTTTTGTTCATGTGCAAAATCAGTTGTATCAAATTTAAAATTGTATATCCAATTTTTTGTCCAGTAAGATATTTTATTTCTGATGTTATTTCGACAATCTACTGAAATGTGTCTTATTGAATATTCAAGGTTAGTTATAATTTTTGCTATTGGAAAATTATTTCCACTAAAAGAAATACCAAATTTACCTCCAAGACTTATCACTTCTTTTATATCTTCAGGTTCGATCCTACAAAAAAAAGTAGAAGCTCAACTCACATTTCTTCTGAAAGAACTTAAAAATAAAAAAATTATCAATTTAAACCAATATTACTTTTATCATAGCACAAATGGTAATTCACCTAGGTTTCTTGGTTTACCAAAACTGCATAAAACGAATTGTCCTCTGAGACCTATCATTTCTTTTCCGGGCTCACCGTTACATAATATATCTAAATGTTTAGGTCAATCTTTACAAAAAATTGTAGGCAAAACTGATTACCACATTAAAGACAGCTGGGATTTTAAACAAAAAATTGATAAAATTAGCATTCCTGATGACAACACAAAAGTATCACTTGACATTATTTCAGTGTACAGAAATATATCTTGCAAATTAATTCTAAACTCCATAAATAAAAAATGGAAAGAACTAAAACAATATACTTTTTTAAATAAAAAAGACTTTAATGCAGTTCTCAGTCTATGCCTGGAATCTTCTTATTGAAAATTCAATAATGTTTAAAAAACTAAACTTCATATAAGGTCATCAATTTCAGCAGTAGCTGCCCATATTGTTATGGAAAATATCGAAAAAGAAATTTTAAATAATTTAGACTATCAAATTATCTTTTGTTATAGATACATAGATGATACATCGATTTGCCTTCCAAAAAATAAAGTAGATGATATTCTTCAAAAATTTAACTCAGCAAATGAAAAACTGAAATTCACTATTAAATTAGCAAGGAAAAATAAAATTAATTTCCTAGATTTAACACTCACATTAGAAAATAACAAAATTACAACTAATTTGTATAGAAAACCTGTATGGTCAGGACATTTTCTTAATTCCGCTTCACATCATCCAATTTATAATAAAATTGGTGTCATTTTTGGTCTAGTTGATAGAGCGATAAAATTATCAGATACTAGGTTTCACAAGCAAAATTTAAACTATTACAGAATTAAAAAATATAAACAAGCAAGTTACAGATCTTGCAAATCAAAAGAAAATTATTGTAATGACATATATTAATGGTTTTGATGAAGTTCTTTTTAGCATTTTCAATAGAAGGAGCAGCTTTCAAATTATTTTTTCTGTTGAAAATACTTTTAATAAATTCCTTTTTCCAAATGTTAAAGATTTAATTGATAAATATCATAATGTAAATATCATTCATGGAATATCATGTTTAAATTGTAAGATGATATACATTGTACAATCCTTCAGACACTTAGGGATTAGAATCAAGTAACATGAAAAATCTGTGATAAAAAAGAAAGATAATACAGCTTTAGCAAAGCATGTCTGTTTAAACTCTGATAATTCTGAGTTTAATATTAAAAATGTTAAAATTTCAAATATAGAGCCAAATTATGATAAAAGATTAACTACAGAAATGATTTACACAAAAAGGGAAGAAATGTAATAAATTACAGAACTGATATTTAAAATTTAAGTATTATATACCACAGTCCTATTTATCATATCAAAATTTGAAAATTTTCTATTCTCCCGGGTAAAAATATCACATGACATCTTAACCTAACCTTACAAGCTGTTATAACGTATAACCTATAAGTGGCTCGTGTCTGTCTTTAACTACTGCTTAAAAATGTAACTTTTTAGTTCATGTGATAATCCAGGATATTTCCTGTAATTTCAAAAAAAATTTTACTACATTTTAGTTAATAACGTTTATCTAATTATAAAAAAAATTTTGTGGAAAAATGGCATCAAACTTCAAATCCATAATGTGTCTGGAGGTTATGTATTTGGTCTGACCTTCACATGCTATTCTAAAATAAGCAAAATTATGGCTTTTAATACAAAATAACTTTTATGTTTTTAATGAAACAACATTACCTTCATTATATTCAACTATCTCCAATTTCTCCAATAATGGTAAATATATATTTTCAGAAAATAAATTGAGAATAAACACCTTTAGTGGGATTAGCCACTAACTGAATTATATTTCATTCAACCAGTCTGACAGAAATAATTTTTCTAAATTATTTTACTGAAAATTAATTTGATACAGTGACTAGTTTTGTGTCATAATTTGAAATTTGTGTGAATTAATTTCCAATTGAAGATTGTAATAATCTGAATTTGGGATTTATTCAGAATTTCTCGCTTATGTCAAAATTTCAATTTTCAATTAATGAATGAAATATGTCCCAAAACTGAAATTACTATCAATCATCTGTTTTTACTTTCAGATAATAATGTTTTTCTAATCTGACAATTTTTCAATTTTATTCCTGTTGTTTTCGTATGAATTACCCCTGATGAAGAAGTCTAAATTGGCTTCGAAACATGTTGGTTACCAGTAGTATAAAAAAGACGGAGAAAAGAAAGAGTGTGAGGTTATTTTGGTCGACTTTCTTTTTTCTCCCTCTTTTCTCTTCCTGTTGTGTACATTTATTGTACATCTGTCTCTAATGAGCCGAAAAAGCAGGTAGTCTCAAAGTCAATTTTTGAATCGTAAACTTTTTGGGTGTCCCTTTTCAGTACACAGAAAATTTTCATGAGAAAGTAGATTTTATTTGAACCTTTAAGAAAAGGTTTCATCTCATTTTCAAATGACTATGAAGAATTACTTTTTCAAAATATAATTTTTTAAAATAATTTTTCTAGGTGGATTTCGGAGTTAAATTCTTGAAATTGAAGTCCTGGTGGCCTGTTTTACATACAAATTGTGATGGGAAAGAAAGTGGGAGGGCAGGATGAGGAAGCCTTCAGGATCTGCGCAACGCGTGTCGACGGATAAACACGTGTAGTATTCGCATGCAAAAGACGAGCCACAAGTCGATTCTTTAGTCAGTCCTAAAAGGAGAGCCCTGTAGTGTCTACCGCTCTTATTCGCTAACTCGTTTCCCACTTAAATGGATAAAAAAAAGTGTGATCAAATTTTTTTATGGAATTTCGGAAATTTATTTGGTTCATAAACTTCAAATACAAAAGTATAGAAAAAAGAAGTGAGAATGTCATAATTAAACAAAAAAAGTGACAGGAATATGTGACCTATCTTTTCAATTTTTAAAGATTTTCAAATTCTTTTACTTTTTTGTTCAGAGTGATTTTCCTTCCTCCCCTGATAATATATTTTTTAATGCTTTCATTTTCGAATTTGATCGTAAAAAATAAATCGTTTGAGGACTGTATATAAGAAGTATGTCAAATATGTCGATCGAAAAGTGAAAAAGATTTTTTTTTGCTGTTCTTCAGTTTTTTAAAAATTCTTATTCTTTAGCAAAGTTCAAATGTAATGCATAACATAGTGTGATAATTTTTAGAAACTACGGATGACTGCTTTTTAAAATGAGAGTGAAATTGTATTCAGATGAAAAAATATTTTTGCTTAGCAATGTTATATCTAAATGAAAAAACTAATTATACTTGAGCAAAGTGTTCCTAATGTGTGTCCGTAAATAATTGTTGCATGAGTTATTAAGAAATACAATTAAAGAATGAGCTTTTGAGACTCGTTTTCTCACACTTAATGTTACAGTAATTAATTGTTGCCTGCTGTTTATTTATTTACAAGCAGATACTTACTATATAACTTAAAATTGTTGAAAATAATTTCGTAGAGTTAAAATTAAACTAGTTCTGTATTATATTTGTACTCAAAACTGTTCTTTCAAATATTCAAAAACCCATTACGATATTCTGAAAGTGCTTGTATAAGTAATAATTTTTTAATTTTCTAAAATAATCAACCTCTAACTTAATATAAATAACAATACAAATTGATTTCTTTTGAACCGACCGACACTATTGACTGTAGTTGAACATAAAAAAAAAATTACTTTAAATAATTGAGTCATACAATCTTTGTTCATCACGATGGAAACGATCAAGTATTTTAAACAATCTCATTCACAGGGGAGCGATTATGTAACTTTTTCACTTTCACTTTTCCGAAATTCTCCTTGGTTTTCTTTTTTTGGAAATTTTAACTTACACAACAATTTAAAAAAACACCCAACGTGAATTTCGGAAAAGTAAAGTGAAAGTGAAAAGGAAAAAGTTACATAATCGCCTCCCCCTGATTAAATAAAAATTTAATAAAAAGGTCGAAAACGGCAGTAACTTTGAGGTAGAAAACAAAAAAGTGAAAGAATGGCTCGAAATGGTCATTATTCAATTTATTGAATTGAATAATGTAATCCTATAATAAAATAATTAATATCTACATAAGTTCAAGAATAAAATTTTGGAAATAATAAAAAAGAAATTTAAAAAATCAGTCAGTATACCCGACAGTCTTATATTTATAATCAATGAATGTAATAATAATAAATTATATCTACTCTTAATTGCCCTTCCCCATTCGTCAATTCATATTTTATTTCCAAAATGTGTCTATATGTAAAGACATAATTTATTATAAAATATATAATATTTTTATAATATTTAATTTCCAACTCCTTTGTTCTTTATTGTAATTTTATAAATATTATTACATAGAAAAGTAGTACTGTCGAATACGCTGATTGATATTCTTTAACTTCCTTTTTATTATTTCTAAAATTTTATTCTTGAACCAACGTAGATATTAATTATTTTATTAAAGTATTACATTATTCAATTCAATAAATTGAATAATGACTCAATTTAATAACATTAAATTGAATATTCAACTCAATAAATTGGCTAATGACCATTTTGGGTCATTCTTGCACTTTCTTGTTTTCTACCTCAGAGTTACTGCCTTTTTCAACTTTTTCATCATTAAATTTTTTTTATCTTATACTTTTCAATGAGTATATTCCAAAATTTTTTATCAGGATACAACAGGAATCTCTCCATATATATTTACATGTAAACACAATGCAGCTTATAAAAATTTTTATTTCTCATTCGTAATTATAAGTTATAACTAAACTTTGGAATAAGGCTAAAAAAATTTTTACTAAAAATGGTATTTTCATAACCATACTAGTAACCAGAATATTAAAATACATTGCCATGTTATTGTGTGACCAACTATAAACAGAATTTAATCTAAAAATTTCTTGATAATGAAACAAAGATTTTTAGTTGCTCTTAAAAAAATGCAATTCTCTTAAAATTTAATTATTTATCAGTGAATTTCAATTCAAAATATGT
>JAUMHM010000083.1:42347370-42384284 GCA_032362435.1 Melikaiella ostensackeni
ATTGAAATAAATGATCCAGAATCTGAAGTAAATGACGGTAACTTTCGAGCCATTCTATGGATGCGGAGCAATTATTGTGGAGATTTAAATTTAAAAACTCACTTAGAAAGTAATGTCGTTAAACCGTACATACTTGAGTCCGACCATTCAGAATGAACTCATTTCAGTATGTGGTGAAATTATCAAAAAAAAAATAAGTTGAAAACATAAATTCTGCTAAGTGTTTTTTTATACTACTTGATGAAACCACTGATGTCTCACGCCAAGAACAAATGTCGATTTGTATAAGATTCATCGAGCTCCAACACAATATTTTTTTATTGCGCGAAGATTTTTCGACTTTTGTTCCAGTTGAAGATACTAAAGGAGCGTATTTAGCTGAGAGAATTCCCTCTACATTGGAAAACTTAGGGATTGATGGCGAATATTCAATTGGACAAGGATATGACGGCGCCGCTGCTATGAAAGGCTGTTTCAATGGTGTGCAGGTATTGATTCGCAAGTCTCATCCAGAATCCTTATATGTGCATTGCTGCTCCCATTCCATCAAGTGCGACATCTTTCTTATGATCCATTACCGCCAGCGATTTCGTTGTAAGTTTATGGTGCATGGCTATGTTTTTTTCTTACACATTGACACTCTGCAAACTGCTACAAACTCCTACGTGCGACTTCGTAGCTGCTTTACAACACATCGGAATAATAACAAAGACCTTTAAAGACATTCGCGCGAATGTCGATTCAAAATTTGCAGTGATTTTCAAAACTGCACAAGATTTATTCCACACTGTGAATGAAGAATTAGGAATTCCACGAATCGCAAATCGACAACAGCACAGAGCAAACCAAAGTACAAACGATCCTGAATCTTATTTTTAGGATAACTGTTATGATCCCACTTTTGGATGACTTTATCAATCAGTTTCACTTGAAGTTCGAAGATCACGAATCAATATTATCATCTCTCTACATTTTGATTCCATCTGTGTGTTGCAAAACCGATTCTAACTGTTAAATTGATACCTTTGATATTTATACAAAGTTTTTAGAATGGGACTCTCTAGAAGTGGAGATGCACCTATGGAAAATGAAATGGCAACAAGAATCAGCGATAAATCATCCAACTTGTGCTATTGAAGCTCTTGGGGAGTGCAACGAGAACCTGTTCCCAAATATCCATAAGCTTTTAAAAATGTTAGCGACATTACCTGTCACTACATGTATCCTGAGAGAACATTTTCTACATTGAATTGTCTTAAAACATATTTGCGAAATTCTACCGGCCAGGAAAGACTGACTGGATTAGCGTTAATGTCTACGCATCGCAATTTCGATATTAACACTGAAGCAATGATTGATTTGTTCGCTGCGAAGAAAGCCCGAAGACTAAATATACTTTTGTAATTTGTTTATAACCTCTATTTCTATATTCGGGTTAAGTTTTAATAAATTTCGTCTAATTATTAAACAAATTATATTCAAATATTTAAAATTGTTAAGTATTATAATTTCAAAAAATATAATACTGACTGTGAACTCTACAAAAACTTATTGAGAGCCTCCTTTTTCTCGTTTGATAATGAATGTGCGCCAATCCATAACCTACCCCGAAATATTTTTCTGGCTACGGCCTTGACCGTGATAACGCAGTGTTGAGGTGTTTCTTTTTAGCATTATTTTCAAAATGCCAAGTATGTGTGTGGCATTCGGGTGCAAAAATGAAGGAGCACATCGCTTTCCGAATGATAAAAATTGGAGAAAACAGTGGATAATAGCCATTATCCCATCATAATAATACCCATGCTGCCTTGTGCCTGCGCACAAGGCATATCTCCATACGCACTACTGCCCTCTACGCTGAGCTTGACAAATCGCCGTCCCCATACGTACTCATCTTGAGCGGTGTTGCCATGTCTGGGAGGTAGGATTCTTACCTGCATTCATGTCTTCCAGGTATCATCGAGATTTGACAATCAAGTCATAATTAGAGAATTAAGCTAATTCGAAATGTCATTAGTGCGGATCCTGGACTGGAGATATCTTCGTACATTTTTCTTCAATAATGAAAATCTTCCATAAACTTTAATTTGGGGAGGGGGGGGGAACGTCAAGTGGTTTTGGCTTTTCAAAGCAGTTTCTCATTGTTTACATGAATGGTTGTTAATAATTTAGGTGTATGAACATAAGTATACGGTTGACAATTTGGCACGAAATGTTCCGTTTTGGGTCCAAGAATAAAATAACGAAACACTAGCGCCAGTGATCTACACTTGAACTAGCAAGGCAAGGTTAAATCTGCAATCATATCTTGCAATAATGACTTTTGAATTATATCAAATTGCAATTCAAATAATAAAGTTGTATAGTTGTACAACCAGTTCAACAATAATGTTGTATTGGTATACAGTACAACTATACTAACTAATTATACTAACAACAGTACACTATACTGTTGTATAGTTATAATATATAATGTAATATATATATAGTTGTATAGTTATAAGAACCATATTGAAGGTAACATTAGCGACAACTATATTTATGGTTGGTACAACCATACTCAAGGTTTCTGACCCCCAGTGAATATTATGCGATAATCACATGCTGTCATGTTTCGATTTCGGAAGAGATTGCAGTAATTCCCAATTCGGTTTTCGCAAGTATATATATATGTATATTCGCGCCAACCATGAACAAAATTGGCGCAAACGTTACTATCAATATGACTGTTGCGACGGTTTTGTTTTTTCCATGCGTCTGCAATATTACGAAGAAAAAATTAGTTTTGTTACAACTATGTTAACTATGTTTCTACTGAATACGGTTACAAACCTCAATAAACAGTTACGGACAATGGTGCAGGGATGGTCCCGTAGGAAAAACCAACCCAAGTCAAGGCGTGAACAACCGTGCCGAAGACTGAGTGGCACCAGGGAGTGGTGTTACGTGCGGTGTCTCTAGGATACCAGCTCGCCTCCTAGAGTATGTAGACCTCACCCCAGCATGCGGGGCTCAGTGGGGGTCGACCGTATATTGCCCTGGCTACTCGTGGGACGAATATGGAGTTGGAAAATATCAATAAAAGTTTTTGCGAAGCGGTGTTTGAAGGGGAATTGAACGCGGAGGAGTTCGAAGAGGAGTGGAAGACGAGATCTTAAGACAGGCCACAGACCAAGCAATACAAGGAGTTGATCACCGAGCTGAGGGAGAAGGAGGCTCGGAAACTGAACGAGATGGAGGTAATACTGAGCAAAATGGTGGAGTTTTGCGAAACGCATAGAGAAATGCACGTTCCTATTAGAGAAGGACTCGGCGAAGGAACGGGGCTAATAAAGGAGCTGAAAAACCACAGCGAGATTAGGATTTCGTGTGAGCTGTCCAACAACTCCTTCGTGTGCGATACGTTCGCACGGAAGATGAGAAAGATGAGGGGAGAAACTGGAAGATGGGAGCCGGCCATCAGAGAACCACGTCTGGCCGGAAAGGGGACTCAGACGACCAAAGACGCTCAGCAACCTTTTGTCCCCGTGAGAGGGAAGGGACGAGAGGGCTCATCGAGAGTCCCCCGGAAGTCAGCGTACCCAGACCAGCGTCAAAGAAGTTGAAGAGCCGGATGCAGGTTTCTATACCTGCAGCAAGGATGAAGGTCACAATTCAAAAGAAGCAGTTTCGATTGCCCCCAAAGAAGGAGCCTCAGAGGCGAGCTTGGCCCGAGGCGGTTTTGTTGAAACCGACCGAGGGTTCCAGCTATGCGAACGTCCTCAAAAAGATCAAGGGCGAGGTGAAGCCGGACTGTAGCAGCAACAGCAAAAAGTAAAACCAGCCTACTACAAGTTGCCGAAAGGAGATTCAACCCAGCATCACAGTTGACATTCTATAAGAAAAACAAGGTAAGTTGAAATTAAAAAGAAATCGAATTACAAAGTGTGTAAGTCCTCCTTACAAAGGAAAACAAGTTTGGAATTGAAGAAAATAGTGTTGTCCATGCAAAAGATTTTTGTCGTCGTGTTCCGCTCATCAAAGCTCGGTGTGATATGAGTCGAAATGCCACACCACAGCCACTTTGACGGGTGGAACAATTGATCTTGCCTTTCTACAGTCCGAATGTCACACTCCGTCTATACAGTCGGAGAATAGATTTTTCTGAAAATGCATTTTCAAGAACCGAAAAATTTATAATTAAAAAATCAATCAAGCATTAATTATATGTAATATTAATAATTATATATTATATATATATATTATTATCTGTACAATTACCATTATTATTATCATTATTATTATAACATTATATTATTTATATTATTATATCATCATTATATTATTATATATTAAAATTATTATATGTGATAATTATATATAATATTATTAATAAAAAATATATATAATATTAATTGTAAAAAATTTAAATTAAAGAACTTATTCATGTTATATTTAAGTCTTATGTGAAATAAAAAAAATATCCAACAGTGGGTACCATATAATTGGAAAATAATCCACAAAAAGGTGAAATGTAGATGGAAAAGGTTGTAGGTCGGGATATCGCAGCGCTCGTTAAAGCTGGCTGTCATATCAAAAGTTGAAATGAACATACAACAGCCACTTTGTGAGCGACGCAGCCACCAATTTCTAATTTTTCTTCTTCGGCCTGATGTGCTCCATCTAAATCTTCAAACCGCTGCAAGAAAACGAAAACCGAACTTCCCAGAAATGGCTGTGATATGAATGTCAAACGCAACACGCCACAACCAATTTGACGACTGGATCGCGTTCAAATTGCTTCTGCAAATTGAACTTCCTCTGGCATCAATCTGAAATCGAGCCGGTTAGAGGGAATCACATATTCGTAGAAAGAATCAACACACACGCGAGATGTTGAGCTGCAAGTAACATGAAATAATGTAGATTGAGAAAATTATTCTCTACTACTCTAATTATTCTACTCTACTCTACTCTCTCTTCTACTCTAATACTCTCTCTCTAAAATCTCTCTCTCTCTCTCTCTCTCTCTCTCTCTCTCTCTAAAACTCTCTTCTACTCTAATTATTCTCTCAACTCAGTAAGATCGGACACCATTTTGCTCATTGGAGCTGGCTTTGATAGTCTATCTCTACGACCAACCAACTTTGATGGCAAATGCATGCCCGCAACTCCTGCACGTTCAGGAATTCACATCCTATGAATTTTTTATTTATTATTGAATATTCTAATAATATCGTATGAATATAATAATATGATATAACAATACATTATATATATAATATATATATGTTTATATATGTATATATGAATCAATTATATAAATATTTGAAATAATATTAAAATTATTATAAATATGAAATAAAATATAAAAAAATTAAATAATATGATAAAAATTCAATAATAATAATAAAATATATAATAATATTATAAATAAGTAAAAATATAAATAAATAATAAAAAATTATATATGAAATAAATGAAAAATGATAGTAATACTAAAATAATATATATAATATGATAATGTATTATAATAATAATATGAATATTCTTGTACAGAGATTCTTTCTCTTCTTTCACTAATGTCTAATTTCTCTAATGTCTCGAACGTATGCTACATAAGTCTTGTTGGAAATGAAAAATCTAGAAAATAATTATATCCTACCACCTACTCCACTCTGAAACCCAAGGTGTCCAGTTTTAATCTAAAGGTGGATCAAAATTTGACACATTAGGATTTAGTGTATAATCCTAATTCAAAACACGTCACACTGAAAGTACATATGTGCGGATGAGTTCTTGATTTGAGAGACTACGTCAGATTCAGTAGACCTGATTGAATCTAATAACTGAGTAAACAGATTGTCACACATTTTCATAATATTTTACAGTAAATAAGTTATTTTCACAGTTTTTTTAAAGCCTCAGCTAAGCATATGATAAAAGCTTGTGAATCAATATTCACAAATCAGTCGTCATTGAATTTCAGTATATTTCTTACGAACTGTTCACCATATGTTACATTGTATCTTTAAGAACAATCTTTGAAACGGTGAAATGTATTTGTGGCCTTATGGTCTTGAGACTTATATTTTTGTCATTGTAGCTTCGGACCATATAAGGTTTGATGATTGACATTTATGGTTGAAATTTGTAAGCATGAAAAGAAATTGAAGAACTTCTGTTTATTCATGATTTCGTGGTAAATATATTAAAATCACTAAAAGTATGAAGCTGATGGACTATTCTATATTAATGTTGATATTAGGACCTCAGATGAAATTCTACGGACATTGAAGCCAAGTCTTCAGTGTTGTGAAAACAGATTTGTGAAATACAAGTATGTGCTAGAAAAAGAACGTTACAAACACTTGCAATTATGCCGAATAACGAATGAGATAATGGCTATACAATGACAAATTTTGTAGAATATTCCTCAATAACTAACCATACGTATTTTCTTTTATGAATATAAAATACAGATTATTATCAATATTACGATCTTCAACTCAGCGGTTTTTCCTAATTTTGTAGGTAAATATAATATGTATAATTTTAAGTGCATTTTCAACTACAGTAAATCTATTTCTCGTTCGCAATCATTCAAATGATTTTTATAATAGTTTATAGCATTGAAAAAAAACCACATTGTCAAATATAACAAATTGAAAAATTGAAAGTATGATTTTTTTGTCTCACGCACTTTTTAAACTGAAATATGAAATTAATATTAACACAAAATTTTTGTATTTCATAGAATCCATAAGTAATAGAAAACAAAAGCAAAGACAATATATATTGTTGACATTTTTAACCAGGAAATCGGTTATTTTAAGCGAAAGATATTAGGTTTAGAAGAAGATTTACAATTCCAAACTATTTTTGTTGTGTTAGGCTAATGTTTTTCTAAAATTGCTATTAGTAATAAATAAATCGTGAGATTTAAAAGAATATTTACAATATTTTATTATTGATAGGACGAACTGGCGTTTTTCACCAGATGCCGATTTATTTAAACAAACATAAGAAATTGAAACAAATTGACTCCAAAAATTGAACTTATGATTTTGAAAAACTTCAAGTAATGTAAGTCTTTTTCGTCGAAAATTGGTATTTATGAACAAAAATGCAATGATTTGATTGTTTATACAAAAACATTATACATAAATTCTGAAGTTAAGACATCAATTGGGGGTCCGGATGCAATAAGGGCACATAAAATTTTCTCGTGCGAAAACGAAGTCCCCTGGAGGCTTTCGGAAAAATTTTCGAATTTTGATTTTTAAAAGATATATATGGATGTGAAATTTGATTGCGCATCTTTTTTTCTCAAGACGAAAAGTCGTAACTTTTTTAGTTTAAAAATTAAAGCCAAAAAGCTTACTTTTTTAAAAAAGTCGATTTTAATCCATTTTTTACTTCAACTCGTGCTCTGTTCGTCAGTTTTTGGAATTTTTGGGAGAAATTTTCAGCAAAGATACTTTAGGGTATCCTTCTGTACAAAGGCAAGATCGATTGTTCCACCCGTCAAAGGGGCTGTGATGTGGTGTCTCGACTCACGTCACACTCAGCTTTGATGAGCAGAACGCCAAGATAAAAATATTTTGCATGGACAACACTATTTTCTTCAATTTCAATCCTATTTTTCTTCGCACACTCTTATTGAGAAAATATTCTGCGTTAATTTTAAATCAATGAAATCAGAATTTTAGTATATAATGTTCCTTGAAGCATATTTGTCGCTTCAAATTTTTACTTCCTAAACTTTTACTCTTAAGAAAGTTAGGTGTGTAAATTCACCAGAAAACTACAAGAGTTTTTAACAAGAGTTTCTGTTTGGTCGTCCATTAAACAATTATAGGAATTCTTCATCCTCACTATTAGAAAATGAACACAATAAGTAGAATCAAAGAATTTCTAGCCTTCAGTTGCAATGAATGTATTTTCAAACCAAAGATTCTTAGTATAAATGCAAAAGTAAACAAACTAAAAACCAAGAAAATTATGTTGCATAATATAATGGGTGAACAGCGTTTTATGAGAGAATTATTAAATATGATAAGAGATGCTTCCAAAATGCTTTTTGGAACTCTTCCACAGAGTGATTTGGATGGAATAAATAAAGAATTAGATCTCCTGTATGATAATGACAATAAAATATCAGGTGTCCTGACAAACTACACAAAAATATTGAAATTAATACTTGATAACTCATTTTAAAATATCAGAGTAGTAAGCTCAAGACCCCTTAATTGAAAATTTGCGAATGATAAATGTATCAAAGTCAGTAACGAAAATAGAATAAATATAATTCTCTAAGACAAAATGACACTAATTAGTACTCCCATCATGGAACTCCTTGAAGATATTAATACAGCATTAAATTCAGTAAATCTAGGGAAGCATGGGATCATAGAATGAACTCTATAGTAACACCAAAAATAATTAAAGAAACTATCATGGAATTTGAAAAAGAACATAACACTACGAAGGAACTGAAACAAATTATCAACGAATAATTGACTCTAGTGAAATCAGTATATTTATTAAACAAGACACTTTAGTATACATACTACTTCAAATCTGTAAAACCTCTCGTTATCCTTTGAATTCGTTTCAAATACCCTAAAACTTTTGTAATCCGTTGAATATCTTTGTGGGGACTCTAGTTTCACTACTACGGTGGCAAGAGTTGCACCAACCTACAGGATCTCCAGTACCAGCATCGCAGACCAGCCTGCGCTCCGTTCACAGAAGTTCAGCAGCAAGCGGCGCGGATACTACTTGGATTGGTGACCGCAGAGGAAATATCTGCAAGTATCCCAAGGCGTCTGTGGCAGGATTCACTTGTGGTCAGCCACACTGATGAGTCCCCACAAGTGAATCGGGGACGAAACGCTGGTAGCCAGAACAGGAGGCTACCTCACCAACTTTTGGAAGGCTACCTGCCTTACCAACCATGTAGGCTACACCTATAATCTTCGAATATGGTGTAAATGTCAGTACATACCAGTGTGAGCATAGGCACAAGGACTTTCCAGATGCTGAAGTGGCCGAAAACGGTGGCAAGTAACTTGCCTAATAAAAGTAAAAGTAATATTCCCAGGTATTATTTGCATACTCTGAGAACCCCGAAGGTTAAAGAAGGGTTCTGAGATTAAAGCACGTCAAGACACGTCAAGAAACAATCAACTATTTTTCTTTGAAAGTGAATTCTTTCTGCTCGAAAAGTATACTATAATTATATTTTTGGTTGAGAATCCGACTATTTTGTTGAAAGTTGAACTCGACTGTTGAAAATTCCTTTTGTTGGTCGAAGATTTATCATTCTGGATGAAAGTTCATTTCTTTGATTACAAATTTCGGAAAATCGAAATTTTACTATTAATTCGGACACTATTTTTTTACTTACACACTTACACTTACTTACTTACACTTCACTATTAATTCGGATTTTTGGAAGGAACAGATAAAAATTTACCTCAGCCCGGATTGTGGATTCCTTTTTTTTCAAATTTGTATTTTTTGGTTGAATTTAACTGTTCTAAATTCAAAATTGGAATCTTTTCCGGCTTAAATATCGACCACTTAATTTTTCGTTAAGAATTCATCTTTTTGTTGATAAAACAACTGCTTAGTTGAAAGTGAAAGTGATATAGAATCTTTTTTTTTTTTGCTAGAAGATTTATCATGCAAGTTGATAATTTATCTTTTCGGTTCAAAATTCGTTGATTATGCTGAAAATTCTTTATTTTTTTTGTTAATAATAATTTTTTTCTACTCAAAATTTAACTATTTCATTTTTGATACAAATTGATTGGTTTTAGTTGAGGACTCAAATTGCAAATTCGACTAATAAATAATTGATTGAAAGTGGAACTACTTTGTTGAAAATTGATTCTATCTGAAGAAAATTTAACTTTTTTTGTGGAAACTCGTTTCTCTTTTGGTGTTGGTTTTGGAACTTCGTTGTTATAAATTCATTTTATTGGTTTAAGATTTATTATTTTAGTTGAAAATTTATCTTCTACGATTGAAAGTTCAAGTATTTTGTTAAAAAGTCATCCTTTTTGATTGAATATTAATCTGTTTCAGTTGAACATTCAACTATTTCGTTGAAAATTCGTCTTTTATAGTAGAAAATTAATATTCTTGGTTGAAAGTGGAAGTGTTTCATGAAAAATCATTTTTTTTTATTGAACATTCATCATTTATGTTGAATATTCATCTTTTTGTTTAAAAGTGAACTATTTTGTAGAAAGATAATTTTTTTCGTTTGAAAATTAATTTTTTAACTGAAATTTAATTACTCCATTTTTAGTACAAGACTTATCTTTTTTAATTGGAAATTTGAATATTTGATTGACAAGATATGTTTTTTTCAATTAATCTCTTTTGATGAAAAGTAGAACTACATTGTTATGAGTTCATTTTTTTGCTTTGGTTGAAGATTCATCATTTAGTTTGGAAATTCGTCCTTTAAGTTTGAAAATTCATTTCTTCCGATAGAAATTTCATCTTTTCTGCTTTCATATGCATCATTCATTCATCATTTAAAATTTAATACTTTTACTTAAAACTTCAAGGATTTAAAGCGTTTTAAGTTAAATTTTTTAATGTTATTAACATTATTTCAACGATATGTACATAAGCGATGTCTATCAATTATTTTATAAGCGTTACAACTTATTCAATTAATTCTAAAAATGAAACATTAGAATGTCCTCATAAATTCTCGACGAATTTTCGAAGATTCGGTAACATACCAGCATGTTAACGGTAATATTACCTTATCTTGAATTACCGAGAATTTGAAGACTCTACGTGAATTTGCAATTGTAATCAATCTGGCATAGTACCTGTATTCATCGTAGCGCACCAGCGCCACGCGCGCTAATTTAAATTATTCGAGAATATTTTTCTCCATGATCCCGCTTCCTGTCTCCAAGATTCAGAAAATTTCCCAGTCGCGTTTTTCAAAAAAGGGATTGGAAAATTACATTCAGAAATTGTCATATAATTTCACTGTGTTTTTTAGATGATACGCCAACTAACGTACAAAACTCAGAAAAAGTTGGCAAGAAATGCCCAATGTGTGACTTTACGGGTGAATTAAAATGCGATTTTTATAGTCACTTCGAAACGGAATACGACATTAATCCTGAGACAGAACATTCGAAATTTAAACCTCAAAGAAGACTATTCAGCACACGAAAACCTACATCGAAGAAAAGCAGACGTTTTAAAAAACTTAGTCAAGATGAACAAAATTCTATTGCTGTAAATTTATTACAAAAAGATACATCAAACTAGATACTTACGCAGTTCATTACATACACACGCAATTTATTTTTTCAAATAATAAATTACATTGTAACACAAAGTGGCCAATCAGATTCTTTTAGAAACACTTACAGCAAAAACTTTTAGGCTCCATAATTAGAAACAAAAAAAGTACTTAAAGTTACGGTTCAATACAATAACAAAAGAAAAGTCTGAAGCCTCACATCATGATAGGTAATAGATATCTTCGAAGCCAATTGAAACATCGATTTCTAAATTTCCCGCGAGTAGGTGGGCGATACGCGCGCACAATACGAGACTCAAGCGCAAAGTTGCAGTCGGGATGTAGACGCTGGTGATTCCGTAAAGGCGGTGAAGACTAATGATTGGCTGGACCAAGACTCGAGCGGCGTTCATAAAAATTGTGAATTTTGTATTTGGAGTTGTTTGTTGTCAGGCAAATAAAACATAATGATAGACAACTAATGAAACCCGTAAAACAATACGGAAGACTGATATAAAAGTCCAATAAAAAATTGCAGTTGATCTCGTTCATTTTCACGATGTAGAGTGCATTCTTTTATTTGTGGGGTTATGTTCGGAGATTCGAATGGTTAAATGTGAGAGTTTGTCAACACGTGAACAGAATCGGTATTGACAAAAGGAGCTAGTAATGTTAATAAAAGTTTTAGTTTAATCAGAATAATAATGAGCGGCAGGCTCTTGTGCTTTGGTGCATGGTGAAAAAGAAGAAGTCAATGTTATTATTGGCAAGAGCACGGATGGATTGCATTATTTATAATGGAATTTGAGATGTGTCAATTCAACAATAGAAAGCGGTGGTCTCTGATGAATTTAATCAACAGATGCATTCGTAGTATTGTGAGAACAGCAATTTGTAAGTGAAGTATGTGTTATTCATATCGGTTTATCTTATGAAATGCATGAAAAACAAATAGGTCATAAATACTGAAGCCTACTCCTCTTTCAAATCAAATCTGAATTCGTAGTGAAAAATTTTCTAGTTTCAATACTTTTTGTGTAAAATGAAATTCGTAAAATGGGTCAATTCCGTTTGGCCTTGGTTGCACCGCCGTTTCATTAGGAATTATATTTAAATATTGTACTCTTAACGCAGAATGAATTAATAAAATAATAAAATTCTAAACGCAAAAATATTGTTGAATTTTGTGCTGAAATTCAAAGAAAAGGTTCATCAATTCCAAGAAGTATGGGCAGATAATTTAATAGATGAAACAAAATTTGCCATGGCAGAAGTAATGTATTCTTTCATAGTTTACTTTTTACAATTAACCACAATAAATGTAAATACAATTGATACATGCACCAGAATGTCGAAATATTCTCCTCTCTTTTTAGTTCATCTCCCTCTTTTTTTCCATGCATCTACGGAAAGAGGTTCTGGGGTAATAAATTTGCGTAGCTGGCGAAAACTTGGAGAAAAATACTGAGAACATAGAAGGAAGATTCTAGCCAATTTTACTCTATTTGAAGAGGCAGTCGACAATGAATTACGTCCCAGCGTTTACGAAGAAGTGAACAGGGCGGAAATCTCTTTAGATTTCCACGTAATTTTTCGCCACATGAGAGGTAGTAGACGCAAAGTCCACTTTTACATTTATATTTATTCTATTGAATTTATAATATTGAAAATACTGAAAGACAGATTTAACTTAAATTTTATTTTCGTGAAGAATGCGAGGACTCACGAAATAAATTAGCATTTTTGTAAAGTATTGGTCCTAACATTTCAAGTTTTTCTTAAATAATTGGAATAAAAATTATAATTGGAAATTAACTGATCCTAATTTGAATGAAAGTTCCGGTAAATGTGATTTCCTGATGAAAATGAAAATAGTCGATCGGGCGCTTTTCGAAAAAAACAAAGATTGTGGTATTTCATCACTAAGAAATGGAGAAATTTTCATAAGATTATGTGGTAAATATTGTTTAACATTTTTTTGAATGCATTTTCTTATTGAATGTGGTTGCCTGTCACCCCACGAACATTTTAAGATGAGAATGTTAATAATCAGATGGGTATCTTTTGAAAAGACTCTTAAAATTATTTAAGGAAATGAAAATAAGTTAACACAATATTACCTTCTCCTTATCGATACAAATGTTCAAAGAGGTCACCTTCACATGCAATGCACAGACGAAGTCGTTTTCCAAACTCCTCGCCTGTGACTTTTTGCAGAGTTTCCGGCGGAATACCTCCAATGACCTGAGATAGTCAGTGTCGTAGGTGATCCGAGCTGGCGATGAGATCTGAGTGATAAAGCTTTGATTTTGTATAGCCCCACAAAAAATAATCTAGAGCAGTGAGATCTGGTGAACGTGAGACCATTCTACGAATAGCCTAAAGTTGCCGATCCACCGACGATTGAACATATCGTTCAAAAAATTTCGGACTACACGTGCTTTGTGAGCTGGAGCCCCGTCCTGCTGCCAAATGATCTCCTGCAATTGCAAGTACATTTCTTATTGGAATTACTTGAATTCATATAGGTCATCTTCCTCAACTATATACAATAAATAATTAAAACATGCACCTCTTCACTTTCTTTCAGAGCATCTATCAATCCCGGGCCGACCTCTTCCAGTAGCATTTTTGTGTAGCTGAGTGCAGTTAATGTACCCTCAATGAAGAAGGATTCACAATTCAAATTATCTTACGCTAATCGTTTAAGGTGTAACAATTTTCAAATTGTTCATTGTTCTTTTAAACATTCAATTATTTCAATTTTAATTACGAAATTAAAACTCATCCAAAAATGGTTGATTTCGTTCGTGTGCAATTCAAAATCAGTAATAATTAATTATTTTTCCAAAAAAAAAGCAAAGTCTGACTGATTTCAAATTTGTTAAATAATGGACTTATAAATTTCTCATATTTGAAATGTTAGGATATGAGAATCCAGGGAAGTAAATGCGCGCTGTGCACGCGTGCATTTACTGCTAGCATACATCAATGAACATTAGACCACTTACGTTTCCCGCTGCAGCTCCATGGGCGTCATTCAAACATCCATTGTTTTGATAATTCGGGAGAACACGTTGCACTGTCATGAGGCAGGGTATTGGCCGATTTTCATACAGTGCAGCAACTTCTTTTCTCGTCTATCTACCACAAAAAACCGCTTAACTGCTGCTCAAGCATAAACTTTTTCTCTGCGCCCACGGAGCTGCAGGAGAAAACGTCAGTGCTTTAATGTTTATTTATGTATACTATCAGTGAATGCACGCGTGCACAGCGCGCGTGTACTTCCCTGGATTTCCATATCCTAACATTTTGAATATTAACAATTTAGAAATCCATTATTTAACGAATTTAAAAACAGTGAAAATTAATATTTTTTTTAGAACATTAATTAATAATTACTAATTTTGAATTAAAAGTGTTTACAATAAAAAAATATATTGAACGATTTTTAACTGAAAACGAACGAAATCAAACATTTTTGGATTAAGTACAATTTTGAAAAGAAGACAATATTTCGAATGGAATGAAAAGGAATTGAACTTGTATTAGTTTCAAATAAACGAGTGGAAAGTTAAATAATCAGAAATTGAAAGTGATTTAGAAATAAAAATTTTTAATTGGAAGCTTTCAAAATTGCAAATTTTCAGAGTATAATTTTGAAAATTGTACAATTTCATTATGAAGGGGTTCAAATTGTATAATTTCTGATTCGAAGCGTTCAAGATTTGAGAATTTCATTTTTCATTGGAGGACCTCGGAATTGAATCATATCAGATTAAATATTCGAGAATAACACAACTTCAACACGTTTAAATAGCAGACTAGAACTTTTCAAATATGGTCACTTGAAATTGAAAGGAAACTATATTGTATTATCTATAATTAAAAGTGTTCAAAATTTAATAATTAAAAAAATTTTCAACTCGGAGCGATTATAATTTCACAACTTTAAATTTGAAAAGTAAATTGAAACATTTAAAGTCAAAGCTTCTCTAGTTTTAGAACCTCATAATGTTATTACATCTAAAAAAGTGCATTTCAACAATAAAATCGGTGAAACAAATATTTCGGATCGAATGAGAAATTTACCATCATGAAGTCCTTCCCGTTGCATGTTAATTCTTTATCGTTGATTTTCAAGTTATTAATTTTGCACTTGAGAGTCAAATGATCGAACTTTTAACATCGTGATGCACACTTGGAAAATCAGTAACTTTCAATGACTTTATTTCAAGATCCTGATTTAGGAATGCTTCAATGTTCAAACAAAGTTTGAAATTGTTTAATTTTTTACGCTTCAAATTTGAATTCAATTCGGTAATGTTGTCTAATATGGAACGTTTCAAAAAATCGAAAGGCTCAAAAGTGTGCAATTTCGAAATCTGGAATCATACCGATCTTGTTTTGTAGTCCTTTTTTTAATCTTGAAGTTTGCATATCCTAGAATTGTCTGATCTTTCGTTGTAGATTTGAAAAAAAGGATCATTTAAAATTGTAGAATATTTGACTGGAAGATGTGAAGAATGAGTAGTAATTCTAAATGGAATGTTGGAAATGAAACGATTTGAAATAAAAAAATTTAAATATGTGTAGTTCAAAATTGAAGGAGATAAAAATTAATCTATTTCAAGTTGATACCTCAGTAATTCAATAATCTCTTCAATTTTCGATGTTTACAATTACAGAGTTCTGAATTTTCATGTTGAACGCTAAATGCTACACGCAATTCAGTTTTTAACTTCAAACTGTAGAATTTCAATCGCTTCGGATTGAAAATAAGTTAAATTCAAAAGTTAAAGAATTTTTTTTTTTCGAAAAAGTTTGATGAATTATTTAATTTTGAACGCTTTTGATTCAAAGTAATACACGTTAATTACTTTGAATTTTGAATGATACAATCTTCGAGATTGAGATCTGAAATTGTTTAATTTCGAACATTTTTAAGTTGTCCTTCCATCGGAATATACATCTGAAATCATTCAATTTCGAGATTCTCAAATTCAAAATAAAATTTTTCAATTATGAAAGCTTCCGAATTACAATTTATCAATTTCAAATACTTTCAATTCCAAATCATTCAGTTATACATATGGTTTCATTTAGAAATTATACCGGAAGCTTATTTTTACAAATAAATAATAATATTTCCATTTCTTAACCATAAGGTATTTGAAGGAGAAAACCTGAGCTTTCTATTTAGCCAAAGAAGAAAATCCAATATTTATTTGTTCAAAAAATGCTTTCGATTAATAAAAAGGTTAATTTTATATTCTCAATTGTACTTCATGAAACGTTTGATGAATTGCTGAATCAAAAGATGTTAAGTTGTAATTTATGATATTTGAAATTCAGAAAAATTCTGATGCTTTGGTTGCTTTGATTTTGTAGGTAAGTATTCAAAATTTAATATGAGGAATTTTTCAGTGTTCAAAGTTGGAATTTTAAAATTTTGATGACTCGGAAAAATGTGTCATGAATTTCAGTATTTGGGTCCCTCATTCGAATATTTTTCTTTCAGAAATTGTCGAATAAAGCCTGTGCTCACTGAGGAAAAAAAAACTCAAATATGTGCCGCAGTCGAGCTTGGTGCTAATGCCACATCTAGGCAAATTGCTGAACAACTGAATGTCAGCGAATCTTCCGTTCTGTTGACTCTGAAGGAATGCGGATATTTTCCGTACGAACCCAGAAATGGGCAGAAAATAACAGCGGAAGATAAGCAAAGACATTCAGAAATGGCTGTGTATCTCTTAAAGGCAATGGAAGAAGACGAAAGTATGGCTAGACGGATTCTGTTCACGGATGAGTACACGATTAAGCTGCACGGAAGACGGTACATACAACCTCTTCGCGTGTGGGCCGAGCACAATTCTTTTTTCCTGGTACCAACTCATTCACATTCTCCAACGGCTGTAAACGTCTGGTGTGGAATGCTCAGGGACAAAAAAGTTGGACTCTTCTTCATCGAGGGTACATTAACTGCACTCAGCTACACAAAAATTTTACTGGAAGAGGTCGGCCCGGGATTGATGTATGCTATGAATGAAAGTGAAGAGGTGCGTTTTTAAAATATTTATTGTTTATACTGTGAAAAAAGAAAACCTATATGAATGCAAGTAATTTCAATAAGAAATTTATTTCCGATTGCAGATCACTTGGAAGCCGGACGGGGCTCCAGCTCACACAGTACGTGTAGTCCAAGATTTGCTGAACGATATGTTCACCGTCGGCGGATCGGCAAATTTATTCCATTCGTAAAATGATCTCCACGTTCACCAGATCTCACTCCCATGGATTATTTTTTGTGGGGCTTTACAAATATATAAGTATCGATAAGGAGAAAGTAACAATAAGTGAACTAATTTTTATTTTTTTTTTACAGAGGTAAAATTCAAGTTAAATCTGTTTTTCAGTATTTTCTATACCTTAAATTAAATAGAATCAATATAAATGTGGAAGTGGACTTTGCGTATACTACCTCTCATGTGGCGAAAAATCACTTGAGAATCTAAAGAGATTTCCGCCTGGTTCACTTTCTCAAAAAAGCTGAAACGTAATTAATTGTTGACTGCCTCTTCAAATAGAGTAGAATTGGCTAGAATCTTCCTTCTATGTTCTCAGTATTTTTCTCCGAGTTTTCGCCAGCTTCGCAAATTTGTTACCCCAAAACCTCTTTCCGTAGATACATGGAAAGAGAGAGGGAGATGAATTAAAGAAGAGAGAAGAACATATCGACATTATGTTGCATGCATTAATTGTATTTGCATTAATTGTGCTTAATCGTAAATAGTGAGCTAAAAAATAATACGTTACTCCTGCCACGACGAATTTCGTTTCATCTATTAAATTATTTGCCCATTCTCCTTGGAATTAGTCAATCTTTCCTTTGAAAGTCATCATAAAATTGAACAATATTTTTGAGTTCAGAATTGTATTATTCCATGAATTTCTTTTGTGTTTCGAATACAATATTTGGATATAATTCTTATTGTGATGGCAATGGAACCAGGACCAAATTGAATTGCCTCGTTTTACGAATTTCATTTTACATGAAAAGTGTTAAAACTAGGAAATTTTTCACTACAAATGCAGACTTTGATCTTAAAGAGGAGTAGACTTAAGAATTTATAACATAGATGTTATTCTAGCATTAACAATGTACAATGAGGCAATTTAATTTTGAGGTTAGAGTCTGGCTCCATACCTCTATTTGCTTTTCATGCATTTCGTAAAATAAACCGATATAAAGAACACATGTCTCACTTGATAAGTGCTGTTCTCTCAATACTACGCATGCATCTGTTGATAAAATTCATCAGAGACCAGCGATTTCTATTGTTGAATTGACACATCTCAAATTTCATTATGAACAATGCAATCCATCCGTGCTCTTGCCAATAATAACTTTGACTTCTTTTTTTTCACCATGCACCACAGCACAATAGACTGCCGCTCATTATTATTCTGATTAAACAGAAACTTTTTTTAACATTACTTGCTCCTCCCGTCGATACAGATTCTGTTTATGTGACTACAGGCCGGTCGTCCTTACTGTATGTATGTATGTATATATCTATATTGCACTTGCTAATTGATATTATTCAATTTGAAACTTTGAATTGTAATTTAAGTATTTGCAGTTAGATTTCCATAGATTATAGACTATTCCAATCATAATGTTATTAGTCAAATCGATTGGCACTTACTCAGAAAGCCTTATTGTTATTATCTTTGATCTTCACTTCATTATCTCATGCACTCGTTTCGATAGGCTTATTCCAAAATTATTGAAATCAGTCCTCAATTAATAATATATTTAATGCTTTCACGATGATTCATTATGATGGAAGGAGGTGTTTCGGGTTTCAATCGTGTGCAAAACTACGAATCTTGCCGACGTTTCGTGAACATTGCAGTTCACTTCAGGGCTAATCTGAAGAGCAAGATTCGTAGTTTTGCACACGATTGAAACCCGAAACACCTCCTTCCATCAGTCCTCAATTAGTTAGATAAATATTATAGTTTGAATTGGGAATCATTAAGAAAATGAGCGATTAGATATTCTCGAAAGGATTAGGAGTTTAGGTTATGATCAATTGTAATTATAACATTATTATCCTTTTTGCATTTGTTAACAAAATCATCGATTCACTCCCAACTAACCAATTTATGTATACTAAATAATACTATTGCAGAACTATATTTAATGAGTTAGAGCTTGTTAGAGTTAGAACGTAATCATTGAAGCTAGGGATTAATTTGGAAGAGGCAAACGAATATTTTGAATGTATCAGGAATTTGAAGAAAGATAGGTGTTCAGAGAAAAATATAAGTATGCGGTGGAACAAAGGCGAATGATTCGAAGAAGAAGGAAGGAAAATAAATTAAATTACACAATCTTTTTTACAAGACTTTCTGCACGATGCGAGGCGAACTTGAGTTCCTCGCAGCAAGGACTCTGAGTCCTTTCGCCGGCGAAGTTCGACGGGAATCGATGGGTTGAATTCCATTTTCGAATTTCGCGCGCGAATTAATCCCTAGACTTCATAGGAAACTTTTTTTGGTGACAGCCGTGTGGGATATTTGTTGACTAGCGTTATGCTTATCGTGGATTTAAATTTGAGTGACAGTGACACTTGTGAAGTTTTGTGCTTTGAACTTCAAACCAAGTGAACACTAAGAATGTGCGCATGTGGCCAGACTATTTTTTCTAACCTCAAAACACACGTCAACACTGGCGTTAGTTATCAATAAATTACCAAACGCCGCAATGCTGGCCTAATTTTTGCCGGTGTTTTTAGAGACAGGATTCAAGCGGAGTGATTCGTCCCCGTCCAATTTTCCTTCACTTCTGCAGGCACACCGTGGGACCAAGGATTTTCAAAGAAGGACAGCGACTTCCAAGGACTTTCAAGGACATTCAAGGATTTTTAAGAACAAACTCAAATGCAGGGCTGACTTCCGTAGAGAAGCTTCACCATTTAAAGACAAATCCTTTAGGGGAAGCTGCGCAACTTGATCGTCACATTTCGGTTACAAATGAGAATTATATTCGTTGCTGGGAATTACTAGAAGATAGTTATGAAAACAAACGCGTCCTAGTAAATTCTAATTTATCCAGTTTATTTTCACTTCAATCAATGAAAGTAGAATCAGCAAGCGCGTTGCGAGAGCTCTATAACTCAACTATTGATTATGTGCAGGCTCTTGACGCCTTAAATGAACCGGTAATCGAATGGTCATCTATTCTTGTATATCTCACCGTCGAACGGCTCGACCATCAGTCTCTTCGAGATTGGGAAACATCGATTGGCAATTCAAAAGAACCTCCGACTTCTTAGGAACTTAAAACGTTTCTTGAAAATCGTCTTCGTACATTGGAGGCTGATGAATCAACAACAGGTTCCTGTAAACAGGCATCATCGCAATTATCAACGAAGTCTCAACATCAGAAACGAAAATTTGGAAAGCAACAGGAAATGTCGCAATCAACGACGGCTAATGTCAACGCAGTCACGGAACAACAACCAAGGAAATCGTCTTTAGATAGGAAATGTTTCATGTGCGGAGAACAACATTTTTTGATGTCATGTCCACAGTTTCGAGTTCAAACCGTAGCGCAAAGGAAGGAATTCGTAAATCAAAGACGTTTATGCAGCAATTGCCTCGGGTTCCATCTCATAGAAAATTAAGCTTCAAAAAATGTGTGCCAACTGTGTCAAAAAAAGCATCACACAATTCTTTATAGAACATCTTCTGCTCAAACTCAAAATGTTGCAAGTTCATTAACTCGTCCAACTTAGTAACCTACCTCTCATGCAGTTTCAATGATGCAGGTATTCTTGGATAAAACAACTTCGGTGTTGTTGACCACCGCGATGGTCTTTGTGACTGCGCCTTCCGGTCAAACTCTCTATATTCAAGCATTACTTGATCAGGGTTCCGAGGTTTCAATAATTTCAGAATCACTCGCACAAAGATTGCATCTGTCTCGGACCAAAGGTCCCGTACAATTGTTAGTCGTCGGTGAAAGTAAATCAGGAACGTCACGAGGATCAGTTTCAATCGAAGTTAAACCTCGTTTTCAATCAGAATTAAGGCTTAAACTTTAAGCACTTGTTCTTCCAAAATTAGTAGCAAGACGTCGAAAAAGTAAGCTTTGAATCGACGATTGGCCTCACCTTGCAGACCTTCAATAGGCAGATCCTAAATTCTTTGGAAGTAATCCAATAGATATAATTTCAGGAGTTGACGTCTACTCAATTTTAATCGAATCAGGCCTTCGAAAAAAGGTAACAAAGGTCCAAAAGGCTTCGGCATACGGTTCCTGTCAAAGAGTCTTCTGATCCAAGGGTTGATTCACGATCATTCCTTCTTTCATATCATGAGGTGTGGCGAGACTCAAGTCTCACAACCAAGTTGCGAGTGGTTTTCAACGGCTCTCGTAAACCACGTCGAGAAATATCATTGAATTATTGCCTGTGTGCTGGACCAAAATTGCAACTGAACATCTCTGATGTCCTGCTTCAATGGCGTCGACATCCTTTTGTACTTGCAGCAGATGTCGAGAAGATGTACCGCCAAGTTCTTGTCCATGAGGATG
The DNA here is from genome assembly GCA_032362435.1 of Melikaiella ostensackeni. NCBI lineage: Eukaryota > Metazoa > Arthropoda > Insecta > Hymenoptera > Cynipidae > Melikaiella > Melikaiella ostensackeni. The sequence goes on from JAUMHM010000083.1 coordinate 42,369,243, forward strand.
ATCAGGATTTCCACTCAGGAAATGGACTACGAATTGTCCTGAGTTTCTGGAGCAAATCCCTGAGGACCTTCAAGCATTGTCATCTGACCTCTCATGGCATTCAGAAACTTCATTATCGATGCTCGGTTTAACCTGGAAGCCCGAGAGCGATTGTCAGTTCGAGTTCATCGATGGATTGGACTACGATTATCAGGTTGCTCACACGAACTTCACGGCTTTGGAGATGCTTCAGAACGAGCTTATGCAGCTGTTGTTTACTTAAAATCAGTTCAGACAATAAGTGACTGTTCGGTAATTCTTATCGCATCAAAAACGAAGGTAGCACCTGTGAAAACTGTCTTACTTTCTCGTCTTGAATTATGTGCTGCGGTTCTTCTAGCTCGCCTCGTTGCATACATTCAGAGCATTTTAAATCTTATTCTCCACTCCACATGTGGTCTGATTCAACAACTGTTCTGGCCTGGATTGCAGATTCACCTTCACGACGTAAAACTTATATCGCAAATCGAGTATCGGAGATTCAGACCACTCTTCGTTCAGCTGTGAGGCATCATGTTCCGGGCAGGGACAATCAAGCTGATTGCGCATCGCGTGGTATCTCTGCTCGTGAGTTCTCGTCTATCTCTCTCTGGTGGAATAGGCCGGAGTGGCTGCCCAACCAAGATGACTGGCCATCTGGTCCGCTGGAACCTCCGGATGGCTCGGTCGACATGGAGGAACGAGCCTCAGTCAATCTTTTTGTTCGTGAGAAAAAATACTGGTATTTGTTTAGCCGATATTCGTCCTTGCATAAACTTCTTCGAGTCATTACTTTGTGTCTTCGATTTTACAACGCTGTTAGACGTGATTCCAAGGTATCATCACCTGTTATTACTGCTTCTGAGCTTCGTCAAGCTCGTTCGCGCTTGATTCAACATGAGCAGCATCGTGTCTTTTCCGAGAAAATTGGAACCTTGAAGAGAATGGATAGGATGTCAAGAGGAAGTCAACTCTTAAAGTTCAATCCATTTCTGAATTGCGAACTTCTCCGAAATGGAGGACGTTTAAAGCATTGTCTGCCTCTATTTTATGAGAAACATCCCTTGATTTCACCTTCAGACTCCATTTTGACCAAACTTTTGATCGAGGATTGCCATCGTCGTTGTCTTCACGGGGGCACTCAGCTTTCATTTTTGCATTCCATGTGTCAAGAACCGAGCAACTATTCCGCATCAACTCATGGCTAACTCACCATCAATTCGTTCAACTTCATCCAGCCGACCATTTATGAATACTGGAGTCGACTATGCTGGACCGATTAAGCTTCGAACGCATGAAGGACGTGGCTTCAAATCTTTTTAAGGTTACATATGCATCTTCGATTGCTGCGCCACTCGAGCGGTTCATCTAGAGATAGTTTCAGACTACATGGCAAGCGGCTTCATCGCAGCGTACCGACGATTTTCATCACGACGAGGCGTATGCAAGACCTTCGTCAGCGATAATGCAAAGAACTTTGTTGAGGCTGACAGTCAACTTAAACATATGTTTACTGCGGCATCTGAAAAATCCCAAGCCATCGCTTCCTTTTTAGCTTCAGACGGCACTGAGTGGAAGTTCAATCCACCCGCGGGGTCCCACTTTTGGGGACTTTATGCGGCTGCAATGAAATCTACTAAGTTCCACCTCAAGCGAACGATTGAAGAGACACTCCTTACATTCGAAGAAATGACAACATTTTTGACCCAAATCGAGGCATGTCTCAATTTTCGGCCCCTCATGGCAGAATCAGCTGATCCACAGGATCTTTCAGCACTAACACCAGGACACTTTCTCTTAGGATGTCCTCTGAATGCCATCCCTGAGCCATCCCTATTGCGAATTACACAGAATCGGTTGTCACGCTGGCAGCTAATTCAACAGATGCGCCAGCATTTTTGGAAACGTTGATCTAATGAATATCTTGAGGAACTACAGCCTCGATCCATATGGAACACCTTACAGCCTCCCATTAATCTGGGAGATCTCGTTCTTATTCGAGATGAAAACCTGCCACCTACCAAGTGGGCAATGGGTCGAGTCATCAAACTTCATCATGGTAGCAATGGTCTAATCCGAGTCTTCACGCTGGAGACTCAGCGTGACTCAGTCATCCGACCAATTGTCAAGTTGTGTTTACTTCCACGTACGTCAAGCGATACAAATGATATTAAGCAAAAATGATTCAATTTTCGTCTACGACGAAAAGCGGGCGGAATGTTGAGTACACAAATGTAATTTTATTTATTTATATGAATTTATAAATTTATTTTGTTTCGAGTCTTTATATTTAAAGTTACTAAATTCTTTTTCAGTCAGTTGCGACGTAAGAATATTGATTTCTTCAGCCGGTCTCTGGTCATTATCTTTATTTACATGTACACGTCTTACTCCAAACATTCATATACACACTCTCGCGGTCGTTTTCCAATTTTCGTATAACTTTGTGTTCAGTTCGTCTGTTACTGGCAGCGAGATTACTCATGTTAAACACCTGTCATTTTAGTTTCATTAATTAATAAAATGACAGCGCCTTGGCGTCAGCTTTGTTAAACAAAATTAATGGTGAAAAATTCTTTTTTTTTGTTACCCAGTGCAGTACTTTCTGTCAGAATGATTGATTGAAAAGAAAGTACAGTCGATTGCCTTAGTTTCAGACGAAACAGCTACTATTATTATTAGCATGTAAGTATTGAATTTTTGAGGGTTGGTCATATCTACAAAAATAATTTCAGATTATAATAAAATAACAATTCAAATCAATGTACAAAGCGAATGTGTTTATTTCTTCATTGCATGAAATTATCTTTGAAAAAACCCTGTATAATCAAATCGTCAATATCTAAATATTTACAAAAGTCTATCTGTTAATAACTTTTTAATGGTCCTTTGTTGGTAAACAATTTCTCAAATGAACTTCTATTTCCAAAGTTAAAGAATCAAAATGATCAAATTTGGATCAATAATTTAATTATTTTTTATTCATAACAGAAAAAGATACGCCTACTTTTTTGTTACAGTTATTGTCATGAATGATATTTTCCGAAAACTCTCTTAACAACCATAAGTACAAATTCAGAAATCGAAATAATAAAACGTTCAAATGTATAAATACATTTTGGGTCATTATTGAGTGAGAAGAGCTCTAGATAACAATATGGAACAATAATACAAGTATTAAAGCACAAAATAAACAATTTTTGTTCTCGCATTCTGAAATTGGAATGCTTTTCTTTAATTAATGAATTTCAATCAGTGAAGAAGGAAAACTTCAATTATTTCTCCAAAATTTCTTAGTCCTCTTTGAGTAGAGTAATTTTTGGTCCCACTCTATGTCATATTTCATCGCATGTTATTTGATGAATAATAGTTTTTCTTTCCTGATGACTGCACATTACACAGTAAAGTATACTGTGAATTAAGTATTACCGGTAGGTTTCGAACTCAAAATATAATCTTGTTTGTCAAGATATTGATTGAAATATTCAATACGCGATGCTATTCAAATAAACAAAAACTTGTGAAAGCTACCTTGGAACTGTACACTGCAAAATTTAAATTTGTCCATCATCATTTCAAAGTAAACTACAAACACATACGCATGTACAAGGATTGCGAGTTAACAATAAACCATTTGCATTTCGAAGAGTTTGCAAAGCTTGTGAAATAGCACTCGATATACGAGGATCGAAATTGTGATGTCATTGTAAGATCTGATAAGTATCGCCCCCTTTCAGTGTCGTTACTGTTTCTTGCAGTACAATCAACATAAAAAAAGTGACATGGTGAGCATAGGAAAAAAAGCAATAACGAGGAAATAACATCTTAAAAAATGCGACAATAAGTGATAAACTGAAAAAAGTAAATGCAATATAAAATAAAACTTATTTCATTCTCTATTTCACACCTGAAATATCAACTTCAATCTAGAAATGTGAAGGACACAATACTATTGTGAAATGAAATAATCCAGAATTTTTCAAAATTATTATTATTACGATTATGACATCGGATTATTGTCTTTTTAATTTTGGATAATAATTATTGTATTTGTAGCAATTATATATGAAAAATATTCTTAATATTTGATTTACTATAAAATTAATACATCAAATATAGAAATTCGCATTGTGGAGATGAAAATTTGTTCATGTTGATAAATTCTTCACATATGCCATGGGATTGTATTTTTCATGTAAAATAAGGGTTAATTTGTGAAGACAGGTTAAATTTATGTATTCTGAATTCATGAAATGTTGCTGTAATATCAAACCAAACGCATAGAAAAACGACGAGATCAGCCAAGGGTTACTGACAAACATTTAGAATTTGTAGTATATAATCCTGTGAGTCGTCATTAACATAGGGGTTAGTGAATGCAGTTTGATTATTATATTTCTTATACTCCGCAGATGTAAGCAGAAATATACGCACTCGCACATAGTGCTCACGTATAAAAAGTTTCTCTGCAAAAGTTGAATCATTTGGGGCATTGGAGAATTTTTCACAGCGATTTTTTGAGCAGCCTCACACACGTGCAAACGTAATACTTCCCATGCGATAAAAAAACGAAAATTTGTGTAAGATCTATTGATAATCAAATAAAAGTAACTATAATGACTGAATACAGCAAACTCACAACGTAAAATGTTTTTAAATGAATGAAATCTGAGGTGATTAAAAGTAGGTTTAGAATCATAATAAATCATCTTTTTTATTCAGTTGCAATGTGTTTCTCACTTGCCATCTTGCCTCACTTTTTCACTTCAATATGAACTCTGCTCGAAATAGTAACGGTGATGAGTGAATAATAATAACGGTAATGAATTAAGATAAAGAGTAAAGGGAACCCGATATCTGAATCGCGTGAAAATCGTATGTCAAACTGCAGTCGGAAGTGACACAAACTGACAGTGGCCATTGGTGCTGCTGGCCGTGAGAGTAGGGAGGGGGAACGCACGAGATTGACAATTTCAAGCAGTGGAGTTCGTGGGTTTGGAGCTTGGACTCATCGCAAGCGTTTAAAGATTGGACTACGTGCTTTCGGACGACAAAGCTCATGCGGTTGAAGCATGCGCGCCCTCCCTTTATCCCGTGAATAGATTTCTTGCTTTCAAAGGATGAAATCAACAATATAACTCGTGAAATTCATGCTTTGAAAGCATTTAAAAATTAGAAGCTCCAGAAGCATGAAAGTTCATCCTTTCAACGCTTGATTTTTCTCTCAGTGTAGGTATAACTACTGTAGATATCAGCCTATCCCATGAAGTACAGCTTAACGCGCTCTGCCACATGGTAAATTTTGCTACCTCAAACTGTTCGGTATACTCTGTATATGGTGGGCTGAACCAGATCGAACTAATATATATATACATTTTCAAGATACTTACAAGCATTGTAATGAATAGCTTTTAAAATTGCGCTACATAGTAATTATAACCGCTCTTGAATGAATATGGGCATTGTATGATTGCTCCAAATGCTAGATATAAAAGTTTTTCATGTTATGTTATTTTATGCCGCATGATAATTTCAACTAGTATATATATATAGGTATATAAAATATATAATAATATAATAAGTAATAATATAATAATATAATAATAATATATAATATATATGATGTTGATTTAAAGGGTGGATTTTATTATATGATGAGTGAAATTCTAAATGCTGAATTACTATTATTATATATTCATCTGTGTTTCGTTCGTTCTTCAATTATTTACCAATTTTACGGATCTCCAGACAGTAATAATTTTGATTACATATTCTCTTATATACATACTTTTGGCAATTATAAAGATTTTATGCTCTTGTACATAATTGTACAAACATCGTCTAATTAGTTGCAGAAGGTCATAAGCCACATTTGACTAAGTGACTTTTAACCATACAGATCACTCAGAAGCTTGGTAATGTTCGTTATAAGTTCGGGTTTCTAGACGTTAATAACAATTGCGGAATACAATTGCACATCAGTCTGCAAACTTTTTTAAAATTCGTGGTCTTCCTGGATATATTCGTTTGAAATTGGACAGAATTGTAATTACAGGGAAAAGTGTTAATTTTCTTAATCGAGACCTTGTGTGTGAGTGCGTGAAGGTAGAAAATATCCAACCAATTCATGTCCGTCGTCCAAAGACAAACAAGCATATTTTGACATATAGTCCGAATTCCGAAACTGAGATTCTCAAAGAATAATTGCTCTTTGCGAATTGAAGAAGTTCGATGTTAATACGCTAAAACCTCATCACATCGATCCAGTTTGTTGTCCTCAAGCTCCTTAAATTATACTAAAGTATCTTCTGCATTGTCTGTAAAGAAAATCGCATAAAATTATGAAATCCGTGTATATAAAATTACATGACAGTTATTCAAGAAGTATACATTTTTTGCGGTTTATACTAACGAGTTTCTGTAATATCCATAATTTAACTTAGTACAAGCATCCCAGTGAGGAGTAATAAAAGACAATTCGATGGAGTATACTTAGAGCACCCTGCAAAAGGTGAAAGTAATTAAACGTCGGGTTTATTTTTAGTTTAGATAATGAACATTTTATTGATCTATGAAATTTTATGACCTTTATGGACGGCTTCTGCGAGCCCAGACTGACCGACCTTCCCAGCAGGGGTCCTCAGTCCTCAACTAGGGAAAGAGTACGAAACATACCTTAACTATATATTCGAAATCTACGAATTTTCCGATTTCAAGGACATGTAAATTGTCTGAAAAGTTGAGAATACCGAAAATACTGAACATATTGTTCCTTAAATTAAGCTTATTCATATTTTTACCTTTTTCAGACAACTTACATATGCTTGGAATCGTAAAAACTTGCATATTATGAATATTTCATTTTCAAGTCGCTAATTGCGAAACATTTTGTTTTTAATTTCTTGATTTTGACCTGTTCACGAATGAAGAACCCCTGCTGGCAATGGTCATGTAAACCGGTGAATCCGAATTGAGGCACTGGGGTCGGCATATGTGTAGACCGAGAAGTAGGCGTATGTTGCAACTTTTCTTTTTATTTGCACAGTGCATAACCTAAAAGATTTGCTCGAAATTATCCAAAGAAAAATGTGTACATTTTTCCACTTCTATTTAATTACACGTACTTCTTGAAAATTTCCCTCATACCATATATTAATCATCACCTACATAAGCGATTATCCAAATAGTTTTTCAAAGATGTTCCTACAAAAAATAAAAAACAAGTAAATAATTTTAGGGGCACTCTGAAGTCTAAACTGTAAAGCATTGCCATTTAATTATTGCTACACTTTCAATCACAATTTTCTATATTACCACTGTGGAAATACTCTTAGAAAAAGTAGTTAGAGTCATAACTTTTCGCGATTATTCTGGATGAACACTACGATTGGCAGAGTTTTCAGAAAATTAATGGATTCGCGATACTTAAGTATTATCAGTCCTTTGCGTTCATACAACTAAGAGCGTTTTCTTCAGCTTGGTGTCACTTTTAGAAATGGAAACTATAAAAAAATCTCGCCAGAGACGCTTTTCATTGTGCCAAAAAGATGTAAATATCATTGAAGTAAGACAAAACGATAGCCTACTACTCTAATATAGAATGTACGTTACACATCCAGGAGGAAATTACTATGCGCCACAGTCAAAGTAAATAGTACCGCTTGGTAACTTTCACTATGTGGAGTAGCACAAGTTCTTATTGTACCTTAGCTCCAAAAACACTTTCAACTATTCATTTCTCTTATGAGTTCGAATATAAACTGCTAAAGTGGTGGCTCCTTGCACCATGCATGTTCAATTGAATCACTGTATTTTAAGCGCGAAGTACTTTCACCACAAAAAAGTATTCGTCCTGTAATGTCGTATTATTTCCTTGCACATGTGACAATTATTACTCTATAGGCTATCAACTTCTGCTCTCACATCTCATATTCAATAGTACTGCGTACATAAAATATTTTCCTCGTCATGATAGGGAAAAAATAACTACGTCGGCATAGACTGAAATGCCTAGGCACCTTTTGAAATACCAGACAACTTTGAGTAAAATCAGCTTTAAAATGCATTTATTTTGATCATTTTAAAAAATGGTAATTTTTATCATGCAAAAATAATCATAAGTTCTAGCCAAATATTATTTTTCGACAGAGATTTCTATTAATATTACTATTCTTCTAGTGAATGTACGTTTTTACCATGTGGTCGAGTAATTTCTACCGAGATTTCAAGAACCATTTCTCTCCGTGCATACATCTTTTGAAGCAAGCTTTTGTGTTTCTACTCATCTCATCTCAGCAAATTCCTTTCACTCTTGTCAATCAATGGTTCTTCTACACCACATTTTCGGAGAACTCACTCACTAATGACATTTGCGTTTTACCGCACATATTCCGCAGAAAATGTACGCCAACCGCATTCACTTTACTCATATTCTCTTCTTGGTACGGTCGGGCGTCGCTACCATACAGCAGAGTGCGTGCATGCACAAAATTATCTATTACAATTTTAGCTTTAATCGTTACATTTTCACTTCTAGCAATAGCCCGTATACTGCCTATAATCTTTTCACTCTCGTTTATTCGTCTGAATATCTCTGCATCTGTCTTTTCGTCAGCAATTAATACATTTCCAAGATACACGAAATCGTCAACTTGTTGTATTCTCTCTTCGTTCGAGACAATGTTGCATACTGTTTTCTCTTCCTTTCTTTCAAACACAATAATTTTTGTTTTCTTCACATTAATCCGAAGTCTTTGACTTTGGGCCCTATTCCATACCATTTTCCCATTAATATTCTTAATTCCGACCAACCCAGTAGTACTACTTCCTCTTCTAATCTCCTTGACAAACTGCCAAAATAATTTCTTCTTTCCTTCTTAATCATTTTGAATTCTTCTATCTTCTTGCGCTTTGATTTAGTCCTTGCCTCCTTGAACTAGTGTCTTTGCTTCTCTGTTCTTATCCCTGTAATCATTTTCTAATCTAGTACTCTCTTTATTTCTAAGACATTTACTATTTAGCTTTCTAGAGTACGCTTGAGTCTTTTCGTTAATAGCAATGCGGATTTCATGATTCCACCAAGCATATACAGTCATTTTTTCTATGACCGCAGTAGCACACGCTTCGTTTGCACTCATGAAGATACTATCCAGTAATAGTATCCATGCGTCCTCTACAATTTTATTGCCTAGTTCTGTCACCTATTCGACTCTATGACGAGTTAAATATTCTCTCAGCTTACCGCTATGTACCCTCTGAACGTTTGGTTCCTACAAATTCTTCATTTCAACACGTATCTGCTTCGACTTATTATTAATTCTTCTCATCCACCTTCGACCTAGGCTTATTTTTGAAAGCACGAGACAGTGATTCGTTCCTCATTTAGATCCTCTCATAACCGTTGTATCTCTTACGGTAGCCTTCGCCTCTGCACCCAGTACACGTGTGAATCATTTCATGGCTGAACAAAGTATTTTTAATGAACAAGCCTTTTTCTAGACATATACTAATCAATTTTTCTCAGCTGTCGTTCGTTTTTGAATCCTCCAATTGACCAAGCATCCTGTCGGTACATTGTGTTGCACACCAACGAAGCCGTTCATACCTCCGAGTGAGGTGATTCCTTCCCCAGTATCGCAGGTACCTAGAATAACATTTAACGAGTCCCAGAAGATATCTCTTACGTCACAACTCTCACCATTATCTGAAGCGCAGCATGCGGTAATAAATAACTTTCTAATTCCTATTTTCATTCTGGCCCATAACAATCTAGGAGATACACACTCATACTTTTTGACATGCTGCTCCGCTCTCTCATTCACAATCAGACTGACTCCTAGACTAATATGTGATGCATTATTTAATCCTGACCATTGTTTGAGTTGACTTTCTATCTTTTTCATTTCATGTCCCCTCTCCTGTGTTTTAGGAACACATAAAATATTTAGCTTCTTTACGCGCATTGTATCCGGCGATTCGCTTTCCGGAGGATCATTTACACGTCCAGCATTGAAAACATCCAGTCTCCATTTATCGCCTTAAACTTTTCCGATGGCATGCCTTTCATCCAAAGAAGTTTCAATCCAATTCGAGGCTACATTATTATTTACATTGTTCATTATTTAAAGTATACACCCAACTACCAGCCCGATGCGAGAAATCGTTTCCATAAGTATAAAATAGTGTCTAAACTAAGCAGCTTAATCATCTTAAGGTGAAATGTCCAGTTACTATATAACTTCGATCCAACTAGAATTCGGTCACTCAGAGGGGAGCATGAAAACGAAGCTAGAACCAAAGGACTCATGATTGGTTTGTGTTGCATACTGAGGAGGGCATCAGCCTCCTGCAGAGTGGTCTCAATAAGATGGAAAAAGACTATTCATTGCTGCAACATATGCAGGAATGTTATTACAATTTTGAACACTTAATAAAAGTTCACAAGCCTTGAAACTTCCATGAAACAAATATTTTCATAAATTCCAGAAGACTTTTGTAAATTACCAAAAATGTTGATGAATTCCCATCACATTTCCAAAGATTTTCATAAATTTCCCAATTTCATTTTTTTGGAAGATTGCGAAGAGCCCTAACACAGTAATTTGAAAAGTGAACAAAGTTACAACTTTGGTAAAGATTGAGACCAAAGATTGAGACCAATTTCTTAAAAGTCAGAATGTGAGGCTTCATACGTAATTTAAATTTGGCCTAATTTATCAAGTTGAACGTTACAAGTATTCTAATTTTTTCCCTAGGTTATTCTATTCTTGAAACCCTTGAATTTCGAACCTGTATAAAGCCTTTAAATTTTAGGGATTCCATCTTTAAAATACATCAATCGGTTAGTTTCGAGGTTAGTTTCGGATGACTGCGTTCTCTGTTTTGGGACAGCAGTGCTCCCACATACAAGAAACCGAAGTTGTACCAGCTTTTGAGACCACCGCTTACCGAAAAGTGGCGCTACCGACGCCTTAAAATCGTGGTCGTGCTACGCTACTACTACGAACGCAGCAGCCGTCCTTATTTTCTTGCCGTGTAGATCCGCTCGTAAAACCTACTCTCCTATTCCATAATTGGTCCATATCAAGTCATATACGGCAACTCTTTGCAGCTTGTTTCCCTTGCAGCAAGTTACATCTACGGCTTGTCACATCTGCGGATATTTCACTCTGACTGAACCAAAATTTGTTATATAATAACAAACTTTAAACTTTAAACAGTGATACCATTTTCTTCTAAGACTTACAAATTCGAAAAAACATGTCATAAATCAATGTAACAACTAAATAAAGATGATTTTTAGTAGATTAGATTAAGAAAGAAATGGTTTATAGTATTATATAGAAACTAATGAACAACAGTTATTTTTGGAACAACTGCGTGCAAAGTTCGGTTTCTCATGCCTACGTAGCGTGCCCGAAGTCCCCGATTTTCAAATGTTATGGAAGAATTTATTCGCGCACACCTAACGGTTTGCAAAGAGATTCGGCGAGTTCCTAGCATATTTCGGACTGAGTTGCTTCAAGAAATAGTGAGAGTCACAAGTGTGCGTAGATGATTTTCGACTCGTGTGAATGTCACTCTCGCATCGCTCGGACTGGAAACTTATCGTTCGTCCTGAATCACCTACTTCGTGCACTTCTCGCACAACATACAATTGTGTAGCAAGGGCGCAAAATCAGGGACTACTTGACGAGCGGGAACTTTGTCACACATCATACTTTTTGTACCACCTGCCATCAAAAATGGGACATGTTATGTAGTTTTTACAGCACTTCAGTGCGTGAAGAAGACTCCAGTTTGTAATTCACAGGAGTGGGGATTGTCAATAGTTGTTCGCCCATGATGCACACGATATTTTTCGTCCATTACTTGCATCTAAAGTTTGCCTTTGAAGGCATGTGAAACGGGTGCAAAGTAGCGTTTTCCGCTCTGGGATTGAAAAAGTGGAAGATAAAGGTTACTTCGCGCCAGCTTTATCTCTGGGCGGAAGAAAGTCACTTTGCGGTCACATTACATGCATGAAAAGGCATAATTTTGGTGCAGATTGGACGAAAATAACATTATTGGATAGTATTTCCTCCAAAATAACTGGCGAAATTATTTAATATATAAATTACTTTTATTGACTTATTCGACGTTCCAATTCTTGTCATATCTTATTCTATATAGTAATAGTGAGTATTTTAGTGTCAACCTTTGAAATAGTTAAAATTGAATATTTATTATAACAACTTAAATTAATAGACTGGAAAAAAAAGTTCGAAAATAATATTCAAATCTTGACCATTTCATAGAAAAAAGATACGCAGCACGTGACATAAGACGGGGCTAAGCGGGACATGCTTTCAGATTTTTCTCAATAATTTACACGAAGAAATAATTAGATATTCATGCTCTAAATGTATCATTCTTGACCCTTATTTGCACATTGTGAAGTTGAAAAAATTTAATTTAGCTATGAGTAACTAGTAATTGCAATTCAAAGTGTGTCCGTCTTTACTCCTCAGCGTGGGGCTAAGGCATCCACTTTCAATAAGAAGGCAAAAACCTCTATTCTGTAGTACTGAATGGCTAAATATCATCAAATAAGTTTTTGTTGTTATTCCAAAGTGAATTCAACTAATATGGCAAGCAAAAACTAAAAAAATGCTTTCATGTTTTCAGTGAAAGCATAACCTAATTTGCTGCTTCACGTCGTAACCTTGTAAGTATATGAACACAATATAAGGAAAAAATTTAAGCAATTCAGCAAGTTTGTACTCCGAGAATGTCATTTTTTAAATTCTCAACAGATTCTTTGAAGGAATGGGACGATCCCAAATTCCACGGTGGTCTTCGATGGTACTCAACCCAAAAGGTCTACCACCTCCCGGTTTCTTTCTGTTCTCATTACTGTGATACCCCACGAATATTTTGAGACAAAAATCAAAGAAATCGTTAAAGTCATTTTCGAAAAAACTCAATTTCTTATTTTTCTGAAAGGGTTATTAAGTATAGTTTTGTAGAAATAACATTAAAGTGGTGAATGATTAGCACAAATTTGTTACTTCAGCCCCTAAAAAGAGGTTCTATATGATGAACTTCTTTTCATAACCAGATCTCTTTAAAATGTTCAAAAATAGGCGAAAAAAGTTGAAAAAATTCAAGTTTTCTCAAAAATGCTCCTATCTGGTGCCTCCTAATGTTTAGGCATGCTCCACGAGATATGAAGGGCATAAAAGCACCTGCAAAACTAAAAAAAAACGAACATTACACCTCCAATAATTCAGGAGATATAACTGTCGAAACCTATTTTTTACCAAAAAATTTGATCTAGCTCTAATGGAACTGCAGTTATAGCCTCCCGAAGCAGACCTTTTTTACATGGAACTTATATAGACGTTGATGTTCTTTTGAAATTTCTTGCCTCAGCTTCATTTCACGTGCAAAAATGTACTCAAACGAAAAGAAACGAAACCGAAGCAAGAAATTTCAAAAGAAACTTAGCGTCTATATAGGCTTCATAAAAAAGGTCTTATTCAGAAGGCCATAACTGCCGTTCTATTAGATCTAGAGCATTGTATTCTTTATATTTATAGGAAATTCAATCAACTTTAACTTATTTTGTGACAACTTTCAACTGTTATGCATAGGAACTGAGTTATTTTAGGAAAACTACAAAGAAAAATTTTTGTAGTCCAATGTTTTGGTAAAAAATAAGTTTCGACAGTTATATCTCCTCAACCATTGGAGGTATAATGTAAAATTCTTTATACTATCGCAGGTAATTTTATACCCTACAATTCTTGCACAGCATACCTGAGCATTGAGAAGCACCAAAAAGGAGCAATTTTGAAAAACTTCAATTTTTTCAACTTTCTTCACCTATTTTTAAAGATTTTAAATGGACCTGGTTATCGCAAGATGTTAAATATATTAAACCTCTTTCCAGGTGCAAAAATAAAGAATTTATGCCAATGTTTCCCATACATGCTCCATGTTTTCTTTTGCCATTCACATATTCTGCACTTTTGTTCTCCTTCTTTTCCTAATATATCCTTTTCCTGGGCTCATTTTCAGGTTGTTCGGAATAATAGAAGATGGGGAAGGCTCCTGGCTTAGCTGGAATTCCGAAAAAAGTCTGGACATATGGAGGAAGAACCAAAGGAATGGGCATGGCCAATGTACGATAGGACATGGGAAGGGAAGGGGTGGCCGAAGTTATGGAAACAAGGGGTTGGTTGGCATTCACAAAAAGCTGAACGTGTTTGTGTTAAAAATTATACTTGCTCAAAGTCCTTAAATAAAAAGCGGCTAACGTAGGTGAACTAATTTATTCGCAAAAAACTAATGCTAGTGATACAAGTGAAATCATTTAGTATTAATTTGAAAATAAGGTTTAAAATGTTCAGAGTGACTAAAGCCGCTCTGTTACAAAGTTCGTAGTGCACCGTCTCACACCGTAGACGCGATTGATTCAGGGTGACAAGGGTGCTTGTCTCGAGCGATGTGTTTGCCTCCTTCCCGTCGTTACCAAGCAGAGAAATTCGCTAGAAAATTTACAATCAGGAAAATTCCGGCAACGTCGCCTTTTGAATAGGCGAGGATGTCCGCCATATGACGATGTCCCGTCAGGTACAGGCTTGATCCGAACGCTTTCAAGGGCACGGACGGCATAAGAGGGCCAATTTACCCCTTCGAGGAAACGTGCCCCGAATCCTGCAGTCTGGCTGAAGGAAACAGGGTCGTGATTTTTTTTTGCATTCAAGAGACTTCGGCGTGAGAAATCAGGAAGTGGATAATATTTTTGAGGTTCAAAACTGAGAATCTGTTCAGTATCCCAAATTTGAATATGCCGTCCATTTTGGAAGGATACTCTTCAACAATGAAAAGAATTGAAATCAGGAGAACCTCAACGTAGAATACATATACAAGTACATTCAACAAGTACTTAGCCTCACCGCCTGATGGCGCTGCTATTACGAAAGAGTTTTACCATCGTGCAGTACATTCTTTTAGTAGCCTACTGTCAAAGTTTCAGTC
>JAUMHM010000083.1:42384384-42395190 GCA_032362435.1 Melikaiella ostensackeni
ATTTTCTGCAATTTGATTTGAAATTAAACGTGTTGACTTATTTTGGCATAAACTAATTTCAATTTATTGGAGATACATTTGAATTCATTTTCAATTCATTAGAAGTAGTTTTATGGCGCTTAAATTTTCTGAATGTACCTTGAAATTGGAACTTGAAACTTGAAAAACCCCATTTAAATTTTCTAAATTCCGATTTGAATTTATTTTCATTCATTCGAATCACTTGAACCCTGTTTACCCACTTTTCAATCATAAATTCATTTCCATTTATTCCATCTGAAACTTTTCTAAGGAGTTTGTTGAATTTACTTCGAATTTCGTTAATTCATTTGAATTTAGTAGAATTTCATTTGCATTTTTTAGAATTTGTTTTGCATTTCATTGCATTCACCTAAATTTACTAGAATTCCATTTGAGTTTTTTAGAATTCGATTTCCATTTATTCAAATTGACTTGAATTCACATTGTTTGCTTGAATACTGTTGACTCGATTGTTTTTAACATGAATTGATTTCAACTTGTGCAAGATTTATTTGAAATTAGTTGGATTCATTTTCAATTCACTAAAGCGAATTTTTTTTCGCTGGAATTAATTTCAATGTACATACCTGAAACCGAGTTGAGTGAATTTCTCCAAGGATGTATGAAATTCAATAAATATCACCAGAATTCACGTCATCTTATTCTAATTTAATTTAGATCATTTTTTCTTGGATTGGAATTGAATTTTGCTGAATCCGAGTCGAAATCTGTTGGATGTGTTTTAATTTACCTTTTTAATTAAATTTAGTGAACCTGTTTTTCAGGCAAATAAATTTATTCATAAGCATCTTCACAAACTAGAAATTTAATCCAATGCCTGAACGAAAAATTAAATTCAACTCAAATCAGAAAAAAGACCAACAAGCCTGCATCTGGAAAAAAGTGGAGGATTTTTTTAATTTGAAAAAAGGTCCTGGTTTCTTGAATGATAATCGTTTATTTCTCTTTCATAACATTAAAGGACGACGGATCACAGGAGTGGTTGCATTAAGGAAGCAATCAAACAGCTCGCGATACAGTTCAATAATTGTGTGTATTGACTGCAGAACTAAGTACATTGAATGCGGAATCGGTTTCCAAGATATTTAGTAATTATAGACATAACTAGATCGTAGATGATGTTTCTACATCATAAATTCGCAATTACTCTCACTCGCCTTGCACATACTGTTTTGCATATATACCTAGATAACATCAAAATAAATCTATATTCTTGTAATAGCAAGATTCTTCCTTCGAAACTATTTACAGATGAGAGACTAAGAATCCTGGAGTTCTCCCTCTCACACTTTGAGGACTCGCAATCAGTTCATTCGCATGCAGACTTGCACTTTTTTTCATCGCCTCTCCTTGTAATTTACATACATACATATACAAATAGGATGTTGCGCGCAATTTTTCACGCACTACGACCTTAACAGACTTTGTCAATCGTCTTTCGTAAACTTTCTCTGGCGTGAGTCGACTCAAACTTAATGAGGTATATTGCCATAAACCAATTGCTCAAACTCTACTTTCCAATCAATTTCTGGTATGAATTTTTCGAAATTTTACTTAAAGTTCGTTTGGTTAAAGTTTCACGTTTTGTTTTAAGGTTGAGTTGACTCTGAAATACTGTATATCTCGAAGGAAAAAGGCGAAAGAATTGGAGAACAAGAAAGTAGGCTTTCGCTTCTTTAACATTGTTCAGCTTCAATATTCTGAAATGCAGCACGAAACGAAGACGACACGTTGAGAAATGAAGTTTGGATAGGCTTAAGTTTTATCTTACGAGACTTCAGGTTCTTGCGTCTTTGGACGAAAAGTTTGAAATATGAATCCAATTGCGAACCTACTTTGGCATAGAGGCTCTTTTAAATCAGGTAGGCTTGTTCCATCCTCTTGGAATTTTAATCAGAGTTCGAAGTAGGGAATTCATTCTAATGAAGAAAATTCCCCAGTTATAAATTCTCGATAATTTTAGAACTCTAATTTAAACCATACCTTTTCTAAGTGCAAAACGAAAGCTTGGCTTGCGACTTGGCATCAAGAGAGCAAGTGCAATTTTCATTCTTTGGTTTAACCTCGCTCATTTCGCTCTTATGTAAGCCAAAGCATGAAGAATCAACAGTCGACAACAACAAGACCGGAACTAGCCTCTTGTACTCTGTGAATATCAATTACGCTCTGATGCATTTTTTAAAGACAGTAGCACACATTTCGTTAGTCCTATCAACCTACGTGACGATGATCTTGTAATAAAATTATATACACAAGATTGTGTTGAAGTAGCTAAGTTGATTCATCCATCAAACAATGACAAGTGTTACTTAACGGATAAAATAGTGAGGCAGGTCAGACCGTTATAAATTATGCATTGCAGGAAAATTTACTCCGGTACAATCTGACTTAACTCTAATGTAACATCTGCTATTGTTCCTTGGCTACACACCGAAGTTTACATTCAAGTTTACATCTTCGCCTCAAATCAGTCACTTAACGTGCCCCCATTTCTATGAAAATCCTACAAAATCCTCCAAAAGCCTCGAAAATTCCATCAGAATCCTGATTCTCTCAATCGAGATACACGCCAGTTGAACCTTTGTACAAATTCCCCATTACCAAGGTCTCCACATGCCTTCTTCATCTTTGACAGGCTGTTGACCAACTATAGGTGGAGAGTGCATCCTTCCACCTTCACTGCCGGCATGACTAGATGGCCTGTCCTCATGAATAATCGTGTTCTCTATTGGAGAACGTATCTGATGCTCTGCACCCAACATTCTCGCAGCTTTGATTTTCTTTGATGTTGTCGTGAAATCAAGAGGCTGCTCTAGTTGGTCCATACTGGGACTCTTGCTAGGTCTCGACCCATCAGACCAGTCCTGAGGATCATCGTGCGGCCTCTTGTTAAGTTTATCTGTCGTTTTCAGAAGAGACATGTTCGTCGCTGCCCAAATTGCAGTTGGTGGGTTGGGACCAATGCTGATTCCGTTCGCCGCAGCTGCAGCTGCGAGTTGAACGTAGTGACTAGGAAGGAGGAAGACGACTTGGCCGTCAGGTAGCCTCGAAGGAATCACCTGAACTACCGAGAGCATGTTGGGGTTTTGTTGTGACGTGGAAGCCTGATCTACAGGTAGACCAGAAGCATGGTGAGGATCCAAACTTGCTGGATTAACCTGACTGAAGGCCGAGGTGGGTCTACTACTGTTATTATTCTCGTCCCCAGCGGTTGTACTGCTGTCCGGTCTGGCGGCTTCCATTTCCGGGATTTCCGTTTTTATTAGGGCGGGATTCAAAGCTGTACTGCAGTGGGGAGTCGGTGGAACGTGGTGATCCAGTGGACTAGGGCTGGCTACACCTGCCACTCGGTCCGTTACGCTACCAGGACTGCTGCCAAGGCCGCTATCCGGCCTTGAACCTAAATCGAGGTCCAATTCCGAAACGCAACTGTCCAGGTGACGGAGTAGCCTCTGCTTCACCGATGGATCCATCGGAGTTGTGTTTCCGGTAATGATGTCGGGGGCATCGAGATATCGGCTGACCTGCAACAAAAAAATAGGTGGGTGGTTAGGTAATGTTTTCATTACAAATCTGTATTGTTGATTATGTTTGATTATGACTGTACAAAAGGGTGATCCTTATTGAGATGGTAGACATTTTTTTTTCTTGTATTTCATTTGCTCCCACTCGCGGAATTTGTTTCGATTGCATGTTAAAAGGTTTTATCTCGGGTGACGAACTACCTTAGCTTCGGAATCCCATATAAATTGTATTGGGAACACCAGTGCCTTCAAATTCAAAGAAACTTTTAAATGGCACGTCCCAAGTTACAATATTTTAATATGAATGTTTTAAAATAAAACGCTGTCATTTAGACACGTCAAATTCCGGGTCCTATTCATGTAACCTCAGAGGCACATTTTCTATCATTCTCTACGTCCACACAGGGTCAGTCGTGTCTAGATGTTGAAATTCGATATTATCTTTCGTAATCCTTGTGACTAAATACAGTATTCCGCTTTTGCGAAAATACGAGCGGGTGTTTAAGCCAGTATAATTTCAGACAGAGCTGGAATAACGCTGCCAGCAATGATAGTTGAAGTTCCACGGATGCGGTTGGTGACGGCGGATAAGTGTAGGCCTCGCCAGGCAACAATCTATTTAACGAACGTGTTGTGCACTCAGTCAAAATTTATCCCGCTTGCGTAGTGTCATCGTAGTGATATGCAGTCTGGCCTAGTGCGCGCACTGTGAGCGTTTATGGGTTGCTAGTTTAAAATAAAGCAATAAGCGAATCCAGCGCTGGTGTTACGACGTTATGCATGGCTTGTACGCACGTTATGTGGTTATGTTGATGAACCACCACGAACGTGCGTTGAAGCTGAATGAGTGTGCGAGTCTCCCTGGCAAACGATGTCTCACTTTGCAGGCATTCGAATGCTTTGTGAATCTACGGACATTCACAACATGCAACCTCGATCTGCTCGTGGAATGACGGGGCTATGAGTTTCTCCGAAAAATGCTAATTGTGACATTTATTCGTCTGAAACTCCAAGCCGATTTTCGGCAACCGACTATTCTCAAAGTAGTATTTTCTGCAGTTTGCCATTTCCTTAGCCAAAAGTCCCTGCAAATCAGAGGACCAGAAAGTGGAATGTCTAAGTCCTTTAAGTTTAGGGTTCTGACATGCTCTCGGACATGCTTGCGGTTATGTTTGGAGAAGTAATGGGTGAAAATTCTGAGTGTTGGTGGGTCGTACTTGATGCCTTAAGGACCTTACGAGGACGGGTTGCCTACTCTTGCTGGCGTATAAATATCAGAGTAGATCGTGTTGCCGGCACCGCGGCGGACTGGCGGCCCCTCGGAACGTTCCTGGATTCCTTTTATTTCCTTTTTCGATTTATGGCCTCGCCGCCGGCGCGGTCGCAGCCGCCACTGCCGCCGCACCACACCGCTGTGCTATCCAATCGCGAGACCAAGCCCGTGGCCTCCTCGTAGTCGTAATTCCGCGATAACCGACGGCCTCCACCTACAGACACGCACTCACACCTACGTTCTCACAGGCGAGAATCTCTTTCCTCTTTCCACTTGCACGCTTGCTGGCCTGGGAGGAAAAATATTGCGTTTTGCGAAATAGTCGACCTTTCCCCTGCACGACTACGCTCGAAAACCACGCGCGTTTAGTCACGTGGTAGTCGTTCCGTTCGTAGACCTCTTTTTCTCCTCCTCTTTCTTTCGAAAGAATTATTACTCTTCCCGAAAGCGTCGCTGACAAGGTTGTCTCAAAAGTAAAGAGAAAAAGAAAAACCAAAGGGAGAATGTAAATTCTCTTGGGCGCGAAGTCAATTTCTATAGAAAGCTTTTTTCGTAGGTGGAGTCCTGGTTAGTATCAGCAAATTAGACAGAGCTTTTCTCGAGACTCTAGTACTTTTTCTGCTTTATTGAATGGAGGTTTTGTATCAGATTATGATTTTTCAATTGGATTTGATTTCTTTTTTGGATTTTTGAGAATTGTAGTTTGCTTGATTCTCATCACTGACATTTCTAACATAAATTTGGGATTATTTTTGCGTGATTATGATGAAAGTGTGGTGATTGCAGGGAGACGCCTTTTCATCATCAGTTTTATCAGTTAGAGTTCTGATAACCATGCCTGGTTTGCAGTAGGAATCGTAAATCGAGATATTTTGCTTCAGATGGAAAACTGCTGAATTTCTGGGAATCTTGAAGAAATTCATGCAATTTTAAGAGATTTCAGTCATTAGAGGATATTAAATGAAAGATTTCATTCAATTCCAACTAATTTCAAGGAATTTCATAGAAGATTTCACTGAATTTTTAGAAATTTCTCTGAATTTTAAGAAATCTCACTGAGCTTCTTCAGGCTTTATGGGATTTTACAAAAATCTGTTAGTTTTTATATAGTGTTGCATGAAATTTTATGAGCTTTTATTAACTTTTTCGGAATTATTTTTGATTTAGAAGAAATGACATAATGTTTCCTGGGAATTTATGGAGTTTCAAAAAATTGCACAAGATATAATTTTCACTGGATTTCAAACATTTTATAGAATCAAAATAAATTTTTGCGAGTTTCACATGGCTTTAAATTTAATGAATATTTCACTAAAATTCAAGAGATTGCTAAGAACTGGACTGGATTTAATATAATTTCTCAGAATTACACCGCATTTTAAAATAATTTACAATATGTATATCAAGAAATTTCTTTGAATTTAATAAAATTTTTCCTTTCCACAGAATCTCAATGAATTTTGGGAAATTAAAAGAATATTATTGGAATTTACTGAATCTAAAGATATTTCTCTAATTGTGAAACAATAAAGTACTAAATGTCATAGAAGTTCCAAAAATTTTGATAAATTTCAAGAAGTAAATTCGGGAAATTAAAGCGATTCAACATTGAATTTCATCAAATTTTATAGAATTAAAAGGAATTTCTGAATGATTCAAATAGCCTTAAGCTCACCTAGATCGAACGTAATTTACAAAATTTTGAAAGAATTTCATTTTATTTCTTAGAATTTCATAGGATTTCATAGAATTTCAGGAAATTGTCGAGAACTTCTATGGATTCATTGGAATATCTTTTCACAGAATTTGAAGTAATTTTAGGAAATTAAAAGAATTTCTCTGGAAGTCGCTGAATTAAAAAATATGTTTCTAAAGTGTAGAAATTTACAGTATAATATTGAATTTCAAGAGATGATATGAGGTGTCTTGGATTTCAGAACTTCACCGATTTTCATGCCTATTGCTAGTTTTTGAGAATTACAGAATTCTATGGAATTCCAAAAATCTTTACATATTTTATTTTTAATTCACTAATGTACGAAGGATTTCACGGCATTTTAAGGATTTGCATTGGATTTTTATAGAAATCGCAGTCAACTTCGTAGAATATCACAAAATTTTAAGGGATTTCAACGATTTTCATGTAATATAGGGACTCTTATATCATTAAAAAATTTACAGATATTTCAAAAGACTTTACGAATTATAGCAGATTATACAAGAGTATAAAGAATTTTCAGGGATCCTATTGAATTTCAGAAGTTATTAATTATTATTAAATATTGATAATGAATAATATCAATAATTAATAAATCCGCGTGATTTCGATGTCTCTAAAGAGTACGAAAAATTACCCAATACTACAAGTACATTAAATACCATTCTGTTCGATTTTAAGGCAACATCTAACAATGATATTTTTGCCTTCATGCTTCTCATTGAAACCTAACCTAGAAAATTCAAGTTTCGTATTCACATTTTTTATTCATGTTATCTGATTACAATATTGAATTAAATTAAATTTTATTCGTTTGTATTATTGCCCATTTCATATTTTTGCTTCTGATACTTGTTACTTCACAGCTTGGTATTATTCTTGTCTGTTGATCACGAAAACATGTTTATTTGAGATAGACGCCTTTTCATCATCATTCTTATCAGTCGGTGTTTCGATAATTAATCATTAACCATGCGTGCTTTGCAGTAGGCGTCGTTGAGATCGAGATATTTTATCGTACAACGCAAAAATGTGGCTTTATGAAAAAATCTCTATCTCTACTCCCATCCAACATTCAATGGAAAATCTTCAACATCATGTAGCACTTCTCGGAGATGAGATTCCTATCTAATCATGTCAATCCAAAAGTTGTTCTTGTGTAATAATGTATCTTAGCTTCTCCAATCTGCAGATATCGAAGTCAAAATTATTTCCTTCTTCATTATTTGAGTTACATTTTCAAAACAAAAGAAAATTTTTTAAGTTATTAAGGGCCACCCAGTATATCAAATATTTGAGCTACTCATCAGATAAAGTTAATCGACACGCCTAGGTACGTGCGATATACCCGCCTTCATCTAATTCCTCTCGTTTGGTTTGGTTGCTCAGGTAGACGGTCAACTTCGAACAAAGATTACTGTCGTACTGAGGGTACGACAGCAGTGGGGGTAGGAGGAAATAACACAGATAAATATCAGACACTGCTTGTTGTTGCCGAGGCCCCAAGCAAACGGCAAAAAATCAGTCCGGTTATTTGATAGCCACATTTCGTATGACTCGGGGGCTATCTTGCCGAATTTCTATGACTCGGGAATGTTTTCAGCACTCGTCTACATCTCGCGCTTGTCCGCTTGCCTTCAGCTTGTGCTGAAAACATCCTCCCCGATGTATAAATGGAAAGATTTCTCCCTAGCTATGCAATATACTATTAACGGGCAAAATAAGGCAAAGTGATGTGAGTTTCTAATCAAAATCGTAGAGGCTAGAACTCGGGAGAGAAAATCCGACACCAGGTTTTCGGATGACGTCCTTCCACCTTCCTTCTCTGGTGATCACTTCGCACGTGTAATACGAGCCATATTCTTGCCAGCTTCTCGAATTACGTTCCTCGTGGCTCGTCGGAATTCAATTTTCGACCCCTTCCGTTACGCAGCTATATTAATTAAGAAGGCTGTTCTGCCGGGGATGGTGTAGCGCCTAGGGTGTCCGGGTTAATGAGACAACTCACCGTTTCCGTCATCTTTAAATAACCTTCGTCCTTTGACAACCTTCCAATGTTACATCCAGAAACTATTATTGCCTTAGTCTCTGTAGGGATTATAGTCGAATTTTAAGGAGTCAAGCTTTCCTATTTAGTGGCCGTCCGTGAATTACGTTACCGATTGGAGGGGGGAAGGGTCTCGCCAAAAACTAATTTTGGTAACAGAATGGGGGGGGGGGGGGCTCAGAGGATGTAACGTTGCGAACTTAGATAATGTTGAGTACGTTTTCTGATGATAAATTTCACCAAAGTTTGCGGATTTTACGAAAGATGGCCCTACAAAGGTACAGTTCAATAATAACTAGATAAGTTTCATAATCACTTTCATTTTTGAGACTTCACACCCCTCTTTTCCCTTTTTCCCGAAAAATATTTTTTCCCCTCTATTTTCAAGAAACTTCCCGTCTTACCCTATTTTTTCTTTTTTTCGCTTGAATTCGAACTGTTCGGTTGAAAATATAATTATTTTGTTGAAAATGCAACTACTTTGTTAAAAAGTAATCTTTTTTAGCAAAAACTTCAAGTACTTGGTTAAAAGTTGAACAATTTTGATCGAAATTAATTTTTTTGGATGAAGATTCATCTCTTTGCTTCAAAATTAAACTATTGTGTTGCAAATTCGTTTCATTTTTTTGAAAATTCATCTCTTTTAGTTTGAAATTCAACTATACGGATGAAAATGCATGCATTTTGTTGATTATTCATTTTTTGTTGGGTAGAAAATTAATCGTCTTGGTTTCAAAATAATCTTTTCGGTTGAAAATTCAACTATTTGATTGAATGTTGAACTCTCTTGTTGAAAATTCTTTTTTTGTTGTTGAAAATTCATCATTTCAATTAAAACTTCATCTCTTTGGTTAAAATTTTTCACTATTTTGTTGAAAATACATTTTTTTGTTCTAAAATTAATTTTTCAACTATAAATGTAAATATTCCCTTTTTGTTGAAAATGGATATTTTCTATTGAAAATTGATATTTTCTAGGTTGATAATTTGTCTATTAGGTTGATAATTAATGTAATTTTTCGAAAAATCGAGTGTTTTGGTAAAAAGTTAACCTTCTTAGTTGAAAATTCATCCTTTTTGGTTAAAAATGCAACTGTTCGGTTGGAAATATAATTATTTTGTTGAAAATGCAACTACACTACAAACATTCAACAATTTGGTAGAAAATTACACTGTTTGCTTGAAAATTAACTTTTTTGTTCGAAAATCATATTTTTGGGTTGAAAATTCAACTGTTTTGTAGATAATTTGTCCTTTTGTTTTCAATTTCAACAATTTTGTTGGAAATTACTGTACTTTGTTGAAAATTCGTTTTCTTTGGAAAAAAAAATAAATTTTTTTGGTAGAAAATTAATTTTTTGGGTTGAAAATTGAACTATTTGGTTGAAGGCTGAACTACTTTGTTCAGAAATCAGTTTTTTCCAGATACACCTCCTCGGTTGCAAATTTAACTCTTTTGTCGAAAACTTGTTTTTTATTTGGTTGAATATTAATTTTTATCTAAAAATTTAACGTTTTCCATTTTTGGTTGAAAATTTATCCTCCACAAGTAGAAAATTCAACGATTTGGTAGAAAATTCATGTGTGTTGTTGGAAATTTGTCTTTTCGGGTAGAAATTAATCTTGTTTGTTGAAAATTCATCTATTTGGTTGAGGATTCAATTATTTTGTTAAAAATTCGTCTTTTTTCGTTGAATCCAATTGGTTAAAAATTCGTTTTTTTTAAAAATTGAAAAGTAATTTTTCAACTGAAAATTTGGCTGTTTTGTTTGTTTGAAACTTTTGTATTTTAGTTGAGAATACATGTATTTTTTTGAAAATTTAGCTTTTGGTAGAAAATTAATCTTCTTGGTTGAAAATTCATCTTTATAGTCTAAAGTTCAGATGTTTGGTTAAAAATTCAACAATTTTATTAAAAGTTTATTCATTTTGTTGAAAATTCAACTATTTTGTTAGTTATCTTTTTTGGAAAAAATTAACTATTTTGTTGCGAATTCGTCCTTTTGGACTGAAGGTTCATCTTTTATCGTAAAAAAGTCAGCTTTCTCAGTTGTAAGTTCATATTTCTTGGTTGAAAATTACCTTTTTTTTGAAAATTCAACTTATGGGTTGAAAATTCAACTGTATGTGTTGAAAATTCAACTGCATTCTAAAAAATTCGTCTTTTTGGCTAGAAAATTCAACAATTTTGTTTAAAATTTTC
>JAUMHM010000083.1:42397906-42413142 GCA_032362435.1 Melikaiella ostensackeni
TTAATGTATTTTGTTGAAAATTCGTTTAATTCGTTTTTTTGTTGTTGAAAATGTATCTTTTTTCTATTGAAAATTCAACTATTCAGTTGAAAATTGATGTAATTTGTTGGAATTTCATTTCTTTTTGTTGAAAGTAAAACTATTTTGTTAGAAATTTATTATTTTGATTGAGGATTCATAATTTAATTTTAAAACTCATCTTCTCAGTTAAAAGTTTAACTATTTTATAGAAAATTTGTTTTTTTTTGGTTGAAAATCATTTTTTTTCTAACTAAAAGTTTAACAGTTCCATTTTTTGTTGGAAATAAATATTTTTTACTTCAAAATCCAAATATTTAGTTGAAAATTTAATTATTTTGTTGAAGCTTCAGCAATCATGTTAGAAAGCCACTCTTTTTTAGCAAGAAATTTAACTGTTTCGTAGAAAATTTGTTTTTTTCAGCCCTAAAATTGAACATTCATCATGAAATTTTTTTTTACTGACTGAAAAAACTCTCTTGGTTGAAAATTCAACTCTTTTGTTTGAAAGTCGTTTCATTAATTCGAAAATTAATGTCTTACGTTGAAAATTAAACTATTTTATAGAAAATTGTTTTTCTTGGTTGAAAATAATTTTTTTCAACTGAAAATTTAACTATTCCATTTTTAGGTCGAAAATTAATCTTTTTGGTTGAACATTCATATTTTCGGGTAGGAAATGAAACTGTTCTGTAGAAAATTCGTATTTTTGGCTTGAAAATTGAGCAGTTTGTATAAAATATTTTTTCTTTACAGACTGAAAAATCTTTCTTGCTTGAAAATTCAACTAAGCTGTTGAAAATTTTTCCTTTTTGGTTCTGAAATTTATCTCTTCTGGTCGAAATTTTAGGTTTTTGGTTAGAAATGCAACTGTTTAGTTGAAAATTAATATTTTTTGGTTGAGAACTCAACTTTTTGGTTGAAAATTCATCTTTTTTGGTAGAAAATGAATCTTCTTTGTTGAAAATTGGTCTTTTTAGTTGAAAATTCATCTATCTTGTTAAAAATGCAATACCCTTACATAAAATTGCAGAGATAAAATGCAATAAATTACGCATTTGATGGTTCTCAACCACCGCGAACTAACCCAATATAAAGATTTTTAAAATTCGAAAAATAAATAAAAAATTGTAAATTTTGAGTACGGTCTTTTCATATTTTTTTATAGTGCGATGGTTTTCAACCACCGCGAACTGACTCAGTATAATAATTTTTTAAATTAAAAAAAAAAATCGAAATTTTGAGTTGTCTCGAAAACGGTGAGAGATATGTGAAAGCTAACAAAATTTTCGAGGTTTTCTAAAAAGAAATTGTTCCCGACCAGCCCAATTTAACCCAGTAGAAATATTTTCAATGTTTAACAGGGTTTTTGAAAGGAAGACGTTCCTCGACCATCCCCGAATAAACACATTAGAGACTTTCAAAATTAAAAAGAAATAATCCAAATATATCCAAACTAACCCGGTCAAGTGTAGCGCTAAGGCTAGAGTTACGGAAAATTTCGTAACTTTAGCCCTAAGCGAGCTGGAAAGGAGTTGGTCTTATGGAAAATTCCGTAACGGTAAACAGTTCGTTAGATAATTATATTACTTGCATTTATATTGCACTATTTAGAACACACCGGTAATTTGTCAAAACCATACATTTTTTTCAGCTATCTCTTTCACTTTTGATTTCCGGTTTTTCGATGTGCAAACATCTTAGACAGCGATATGGACCTTTGAGCAAAATTTGTTCATTTTTATTCAAATAACTATTATTTATGAATTTAAAAAATTTTTTGTTCACATCACGTATATATTTTGAGTGACTTTGCGATTACGGGTTACATTATCCGGACAAACAATGCAATATACGGAAAACGGTCCAGGAGACGAATTTGGCTTTTGAAAAGACCTACAAAATCGTTTTCAACCCTTTTCTGGTAGAACTCATGCTTTTTCGTTTAAACATTGCAAAGGCTATTGACAAATTGAAAATTCAAATTTCTGTAATTATATAATTTATTAGAGAATTATATAAATACATATAAAAAAAGAGTGCACAGCGCGAGTATTGTAATAAAAATGTGTTTCTTAAGGCTGATAGAACCTCAAGTAAATTAATTTTTCGTTTTAATCTGAAATCAAAAAAATTTAACAATTTCTTTAAAAGTAGATGTTTCAACAGTTTTGTAATATTTGCAAGTAAACTTATGAATATGCATTACACTGTGAACTAAGCCGAGCATGAAGTGCGAGGACACAAAGTATTCGAACAAGGCGCGTGATGAGAATGTCCCCGCGTGGCGGACAGATTTTTTTTGTAGTTTTTCCTCTACTAGGATTTGAAAGAAATTTTAACTTTATTTTACTCGAGTCACCAACCCCGAAATTTTTAATATGGATTTTAAAGTATGCCTATTTTCCTCTCTTCTGACCACCCATATCTTCTCAAATAAGCATTGCACTTTGGAGCTCGCTTAACAGCCCTCATAACTTCCCCATTAGTGCCCCTATTTCGTGATCGGAGTCCGCTTTATGTGATTATTCATTAACCGCAATGCGTGCTTCGTTGCACGTATCGGATAAGGCACTAGTATTATATGTGCCACATTTGAAAAAAAACGTGCTGTAAATACTCGTCTAGAAAGTAGAAACCGGAGTGAAAAGAGGCTAGTTGGGACTCATTGCGAAGGCAGGGCGAAGAGCTGATCTGGAGCTTTTTTACCCCTAGATGTTAACTTTCCTAGGCCTATTGTCTGGGAATGCCTTATGATAGGATGCAAAGGTATGCAAAATCGGAACGCGCTCTGCGCCTCATAATAATGGGGAATGCAGAGCGGCACGCGAAAATACATGTATGAACACGTGCAGACTTGCACACACACATTGGCAGCGCACTCCCGATACTCGCTCGTTTGTTTACTCTCCGCGTCGCTCCTGTGCGGACGCGCCACACGGATACCACTCACGTTGTCCCCCTTCTACCTTTCGGCACGTCCCCCGCACCGCCACCTTTGCAGTTCACCGCATATCTTCGTCTCTCTTTTTTCTCTTATCGGTATCTCTTTTTTTCCTTTCTTGGTTTCGATATCTTTTTCTCTTACTCGGTTTTTTGTCTAGAGAAAGAAACACGATCCAAGGAGCCCTTCACGTGAAAGGAGACGACAGCTAATTAAGGTCCACCATCACGGCTTCCCTTTACTAAGTACCGTCAATTAAGCTTTCTGTCGTTCGATAGCGACGTTGAGCGCTGAGACCAGCGGCAAAACCGCACTTTAAGTCTACGTGTATTGTACACATATATATTCCTGTCTTCGTTAGCGCGATCTTAGCCCGCTCGTCCTCCAAGTTTACTCAAGCCGTTCTACCCCGTTCTACCTTCTCTTAACTACATGGCGTGACAGTGAAACGACGCAAAAAAAATGCCGCAAAAAGAAGCAACCTTAAAGAACTTAAAGACAACTCTCCGATATTGTTATACTCACTCTGATAATTCCAGCTAAATTTCCAAGATCAATTTTCCCCCTCACAAGTTGCTAATCCAATTAGAGTCCCAATGAACATGCACCAAAAAAGACTATTCCTGCCGACTGATATTCAGAGTGAGTTTCCATCTTGGTTTTCGAGCAATTTAAGATCTAGAGAAAATTCTTTCAGTTTCCCAGCAGCTCCTGATTCCTTCTACAGTCTCAATTCCCTGAAGGATTTATGACTTTTGCTGCATTTGGTACGAGAGCGATCAGTGCAGTGAGTGCAGGATGGTGCGCACGTGTGGGACTGGGGTATGAACATTGCCATAGAAGGGTGCACTATCAGCTTAAGCCGATCCGTTTATGTCCGCGTGTACGTGTACCTACGTAAAACCGAAGCGCGGATATTCCGTGGACCTCACACTTAGATACCCCCACATGAAAAAGGAAAACGATGCAAGGCAAGACCGCACGATGCGTGAACGCATCCGCTTTTGCGGTGTGCGTAGGCACGCATCTCTTCGTCATACTTCAAGTGTTTATTCACGTCATTTGCATTGTCGAAAGGGAGATAATGATTCGAATTGACGTCTGGAGGATGATGGTTCTTCCCTAGAAGGAGTCGTTTGTATTTCCGCCCCCCGTTCCGAATGAATAATAAACTTGAAGGATTCAATTCCGAAATTTTTAAACACCATAGACAAGTCTGGCTAGAAGTAAATGAATTGAGTTTCTATCCATTTGAATCATTTTCAATCTGCAAGATTCAAATGGAAAGAAACGTATCTATGTTTATCCTCCATCTATTCGATCAATTCTTTCCTATCTTTTTCCAGTCTACAATATGTCCTCTCTTGGTGAATCCCAGTCTTTCTATCCATGTTTATCCACCACTTATCTGCATCTATCTTTGCTATTTTCTTTAATCTTTAATCATCTCTATGGTCTCGAACTCCAGTCTTTCTAACCAAATCGATCGCCCTGTCAACAATCATTTTCTATCCGTTTGACAATCTAAAGTCGTGCTTATCTTTTTCATTCCACGCATATTCTTCTCTATCACTTCTGCAATATGAATCACATCTATCCTTTTGAATCACAGTCTTTATATCCAAATATATCGTCCGCCTATCTCTGTCTCACGGATGGCTGGAAATTAGACTTTGATAGAAAGACTGGGATTTAAAAGAATCAAAGTAATTGTAGATTGTAAAGGCTATTTAAAAAAAAGGACTGTTGTGGATACGTGGAGGATAAATTTGAATAAAGTTACCGAGATTCAAAAAGATAGGTATTATTGTTGTTAGATAAAGAGACAGAAAAAGATTGACCTCGATATAAGCAAATGATATAAAAAAATGGACGTAGATAGACGGAAGATAGATTTGGATAAAGAGACTCGCAGTGAAAAGAATAGGTATAATTGTAGATGGATGAAGAGATAGATACCAATTTACCTGGATTTGCGAAGGATAGAAAAGAATTAATCGGGATAGAAAATAGATAGATTTGGCTCGGGAGACTGGAATTCGAGAGGATAGATACAGTTGTAGATAGGTGAAGAAATAGAAAATGATTTACATAAATAGATGGTGAATAGAGACGAATCAACGTCGATACATTCCAATTATCCACGTCGATTCACTTTTATCTTTCCAGCAATAGTCCCGAATTAGGTTGCTTTGTAGCGCTAGGTGCAACCCTTCCTCAAAGGAGAAATTAATCGCCAACAATATAAGTTTGCGCTAACAGTCAACTATGAAAAAAATAGATACAAAAGGATAAGCATTCATGAACACTAATAATTTTATGGATAGAAGAAGGTAGAAAGCTGAGGGTAACATGAATGGAATCAGGGGTAAAGAAGGTAAATCATAGTGGACACATGGACAGAAACAGGTTTTGGAGGATGAGAAGTTTGTACTTAGCAGGAATAGAAAACCTCTACCTTTTTCTATCCAAAAAAGTTTACCATTTCTATCTTTTTATTTCTAGTATATAAAACATCTCCCGGGGTGATCCTTCTAAAAGGCGTTGAATAACACCTTTAATTCTGGTAATGGCGCATGAGCGACGTGTATTGGTTGAACGAAGTGATAACTTGCCATAAATGCGTCCAATTACTGAAAATTGCTGCTTTAAGGGTCCGGCACTCATGACTATATTGCACATACTTACGGGCGATTCTGCCTACCGTTTTATTGCCGCGAAAGGCATACTGGATATCAACCTATACTAGCAGAGTATCGCTCAATCGGTCATTTCCGCTATCGATCAGACGAAACACGTCAGCCTCGAATATTAAAAAATACTTCAATGCCAGAAGTATAATTCACTACGGGAATTGTTGAGGACGAAATATCCCCTTATCTGATAAATGAAATAAAGAAATAAAATGTGTTTATCTTTATACCAGAACATGTTGAGCTGTTGAGTTCGTCGATCATATCCGGCTCGATGTGTCTCACCTGTCTTATGTATTCATAGATACGCTCGAGCTCTACCTGCACACGTATGCAAATTTACGCCAGTGTCATGTCGACTACTTTTTACACCTCCAGGGTACGTTTACTATTTGCCGTATCATACACTGAGCCATATGAATTTTATGAGTTCACATGTCGCTACGAGATAAGGCGTCCTTGAAGTTAGATCTTTATTGATGATGGAAATAATGATTCATTCGAAATATTTATGAATTATTCATTATGCAAAGTCGGGTCACGGCTCAGGAAGAAATTCGATCATTTGAAATGATCATGGGAAAAGCAAAATATTATACTAAGGGTTGTTAGTAATAGTGGATTTCCGGTTCGATTGTGGAAAAAACTTAATAATTATCAAGAACAATACTTCTAGAATTGGAATATTGAAATATCCTTTCTAGAAAAAAAATTTCGCTGAAGAGGGTATGATAAGTATTTGATTAAATTAGGGAAACTTTACGGTTAAATTGATATGAATGAATGGGCTCTGGCGATTGCTCCCCATGTGAGGTATTGTTTAGGAGAGCACGTGGTGTGTCCGCATATGAGTGAACAAACCCCTATCCTCAAAAGGCTGTTACTCAACGAGACTAATGTCAAGGATGAAAACGAGGGTCGTAGGAGCGAGGCACGTGCCCTGAACCCAGTTTAGAGTGGTAGATGTGCATGGATTAGGGGTTGGGAGATAGCAGAGAGTCGGGCTGTGTTTTGTAGCGTGACGAATAACCGAATCAACCCTTCGAGGAGCAGACGGTGCAAAATCCCTAAAGCTAGGGTGGACCATGGATGATCGAGCACTTAGTGCCGAAGCGATATGCAGAATGAGGCTTCCTATCCACCTCGATTTCCAACGATTAATCCCCCTTTTTGTTACCTTTTTTTAATTGGTATAGTTAGATTGTTAAGGACTTAATTTTTTTATGGCTACTAAACTATAGGGTAGGTATTAATTGGTAAGCAAGTAGGGAAAAGTTTCATGTTTCAGCGACTGGTGATTTTAAGGAACATTGGGCTGTTCTGTTAGGGATAATTAATTATCTTCTTCAGCATGGCCACAGATTTTTCAAAAACTGTTTGTTATGGTAAATTCTGGGACTTTGGAAGAAACGATGAAAATCTTCTTTCGGTTGTTATGACAGATTATAATGGTTACAGAAGTTATAGTGTTTTCATGATTAGTACCTTCATTGAAGTTATTAACAATTGTGTAATTATTGCACCTATTGTATCCGTGACTAAAGTTATTTGAGAGGTTTTTCTGCATGTTCAAAGATATATATGATAGCTAATGTAATGTCCATGGATTGTAAGTTGGTGCATCTTATGCTTCTGGAATTATGAGGAATAAATGATCCGAGAAGTCTAATCTATTAAGTCGATATCTAATCAGATTCCGTCAAAAGTTATGGAATTTGAACTACAGGGAATAGTATCATATCTAAAATTCCATGTGACATAAAGACAAACTTTCATACATCTTTTATGTCAGATTATGTAATCAACATTTGAAGAATCGAAATTCTAAAACTTGTATTCGTTGGTTTCATTAAGATGATAGAGTAAAGGAAAAAAACAATAGAATAAAGATGATGTCTGAGCATACAAAAGAGAATAATTGATAGAAGATAAAGCTACTCACTCTTCTTCCGTCCGAGTGTTTAGGGCTCGGGCTCGGGCTGGGACTGGGGTTGGGACTTGGCGTGGGACTGGGTCCTGGGACTACTGCTTGTTGATGCTGTTGTTGATGTTGCCTGTGGCCGTTGTTAGCGGATTTCTTCTCCTGGTGCCTCAACGAGTGGAGACGCGCGGTCATCTTAGCAGGACCCCTCGGCCCTTCTGAAGGACGTTCGCTTCACCCTTCGTACTTGAGACAGGGCTGAGACACTTAGCATCGCGTAAGCACGCCCTAAAAGTTGCTAGTCCTACTTCTCACTTGCCAAGTCACGAATTGCGTCCACGATAATCTTCAGACCTAATGTCTCAAGATGTGTTCCCAGGCTTTGCAGGGTTTATTCCGCAAGGTCTTACAAGTTTGGTTTGATATCCTGGATTTTCACGCAACGAGTCACTCACTTTTTGCGCAACTTTGAAAGTTTCACGAATCCACAAACACAGATATGAATCCTCAGGAATAAAAGTATACGCACGAGAGAAGAAAGTTTACAAAAGCTTCAACCCTCCTCCGCTGAGGCGCAATCGCGCCGTCACGTGGTTTTGAGCCGCGCGACCACTTGTCAGTCGCACTCCCACTGTTCACCGTGAGAATGCGGGAAGAGCGTTACTAGCAAACACACGTGACACACTTAGCAAAATCCTCAATAGGTGATGTCCTTCAAAGGCGATATCCAAGTCCCGCTGACACGTGCCGTAACCACTTGACACTCACGTTGTTCACACACTGGTCACAAAGTCAAAACTTGAAAACTGTCAGTATCAAATAACTGTTTGATTGGGTATCAAGAACTGTCTCTCACTACACCTCTTCTCTCAAGCTTAGAATTCTTTTAACAAGTTGACAGGTTGGAGATCGATCATAAGACTAGGTAACTTTTCGGTTTGACCTTAAAGACTGGTTTTTAATCACTGGGAATTAAGATTGTTGTGGTGAGACACGTTTATTGAGGGTTGTTGTCAATTGTTGGAAGATGCGAATCGCAATGAGACGAGTACTTAGGCGGCATGCTCTCACAAGGAGCGATGTCGACGGACTGCGAGGGTGCGATCGGTCGCGGTTGGCTCTTCAGTGAGCCGGCTGACGCGTGGGAGAGGGTGGCAATGCGAGCGGGGACGGAGGTGGTAGCAAGCGAGTGAGAGGAGCAGGGGGATCACGCGCGTTGGTTCGAGCAAGGTTGGGGGGTCCCTGGGGGGAAGCGGCTAGCTCGCCCGCTCACGCGTGCCCTTGCCTACGGGCACCGACCAGTGGCGTAAGCACTAGTCAGCAATTTCAAAACTTTTCCGGACTCTGTTTTTTTACCGAAATGGGGTCATTGCGTCAAACTTTTTGTGTATGGTACTGCGAGGTTGCAAAGATGAACGATTTAAATACGGTTTTGGGATTCACGTCGACAACTTGAATGCATGAATTGCGTTTTGCCAAAGAAATGTCAAAGTAATCATTTTATCGACAAAGCTGATTACAATAACGAACTGTTTACCGTTGCGGAACTTTCCGTAAGACCAACCCCTCTCCAGTTCATTCCGGGCCATACTTGACCGGGTTAGCCTCACGAAAAATTCCGTAACACTTGTCAGTGCCTTACAATAATAATGTTCAATGTAGTAGCTGTGTTATTTTTGGTACTACGATCCAAAGATTGTATCAGTATTTAGGTATTTCTGCTGATAAGTTCAAAATTTTTTTTTCTAAATGCGAGATACAGAGATAAAGCCAGGGAGAGATAAGAAGCAAATGAAGAGTTATACAATTAGGTTAAAAAATGAAGAGGGAAATGTTTCAGTTTTAAAAAAGACTGTCTACTATTTTTATGAATCACTGAAAATAAGCTTTACCCTAAGGAGATAAATTTTATCGACGTCTATTGACGTTACAAGAATTTAAAGAAAATATTTAACGACTATAAAGTACAATAAAAATAGAATCATTATTAGAATATTAGAGTGAAATCTATGCAAGGCTTTCGATTTGCTTCAAGTTGAATTGAAGATCGAACAAGGTCTTATTAACATTCCCTAAAGTCGATTGAACTCTGATTAAGTTTTATACTCGATTCTAAATCAAGTTCAAAAGAGTGACGAATCTCTTAGAAACATAGGGAAGCTCGCTTGGATTTCTTTTAAGCAGTAATTATAGTATTGACGTTTTTTAAAGAAGTAAAGTCAGGCGACAACTGTAGCTTATGTCTGGCACGTAAAGTACGTTACCACTTATATAGGAACCTGCGGCCAGTTTGGTGAAATGTTTTGCTGAGATTGCATCAAAATTAAAGTTTCTTATTTTCTAGGGTAGAAAGTAAAGAGACTGCATATTTAGAAGCGTTCAAGTTGCAAATAATCTTTTTTTTATATTAACTTTTTAATTACTTCTTATTCTCATTAAACTGGCACATAATAACCTAAAAGTACAAGGCTTGAACTTTAATTTGAGCCAAGCCTTATTTTTGTGCAATTAGTAATGTATGCTGAGTGAATGGAAAGTTTTTATTGTAAAATATTTTTATATTCGGCTATATCCAATATTTATGAGATTCGTCAATCTTGGGGTTGCAAAGGGATTTCAAGATTTTTCAAATATTTCAACTAACATGGGATTATGGTAACGAGACCTGGGTTTGACAAGAAAGGATAGGACTAAGGTGAATATGGTTGGTGTGCAATTTCTGTGGTGTATATGTATAAGAAGCTAATAAGCAAAATCAGTAATTAGTGGGTTCTCAAAGAATGTGATGTGGAAGAAATACTGATCGACAAAAGTTAAAGAAATCGGTTGAGATGGTTTGGTCATGTTGAGAGAATGAAGGACATTTAACGAAGCAAGTGTATTACGGTGAAGTTGATGGTAGCGTACCCAGAGGTAGACCGAGGAAAGAGTGGTGGAAATGTATAAATGAGACTCTAAAGTGAAGAGATATAAAGAGCCATAGAAACACAAAAGCTTGCATGAAAAGATGTATGAATTTGAAGAAGCAAAAAAGGTATTCCAGGGCAGAGATGTGTGGCGCAAGATTTTTTATAAGAAATACGTAACGAAAAGTGTCAGCGGGGTAATAGATGGCTGAAACGAAAGATTTTGGATACTCATGGGCCCTCGTGGGGAGTTTTGCTCAGTCGAAGTGGTTGAGGTAAGGAGTATGGATCTTCCTATGGGCTTATTAGTCAGTTTGTGTGTTTATGTGTGAATCGTGATGTATCATGGCTCCGTGAAGGTCTTCACCTGGGGTGATTTCTGGAGAGATTGGTCAGCGACCCTTGTCGGAGCGATGTTGTGGAAATAGTGTGACGTTTAAATGAGCAACACGCAACTTCTAGATTGATCTAAAAGCTATCCCCTCTTCACACGTCCTTTACTTACTCTTGCCATATAAATTCCTTGATCCCCGTTAGTATAACGAGGCCAGACCCGACCGAGTTCTGCCTGCCCCGAAAGAGATTTGGCTTATTGGTAAAATGATAATAAATAAACACACATTAAATCCCAAGGTGATAAATTTTAATCCAGAAGTAAATTGAAGCGTTATACAATGGAAAAACAATTGACATTTGCGTAGGAAGATATGAATGTAGTTGTCATTTTCAATGTAGTAGTTATGTAGTTAATTGTGTCTTCACTTTCAGATCAAAATTTGACACCTTGGGACTTAGTGTGCGGATTTCATTTTAAACATCCGTAGGTAATTGAAGGAGCTGAATAGATGTTTATTTAATGTTTAATGTAAGGATGTTTATCAGATATTTGAGGAATTTCATACGAACGTTTTTAAAAGAATAACTACAATGGAATTACATCTGACTTCAAGGCACAAAGTTACTATGATAGGTTTGCTGAAAAGTTGTTGATGAGGGTTAGAGAATTTGATAAGGGACGATGATCGGATCTTCTTAGAGTTCGTTCATAGAGGATTATCAAGGCCGTTTTTACGGTGTGGTGTGGCTTATAGTCTTTGCTAGAAAGTTTGTTGAATACGTTGAATCGAAATTTTGGGTTGTGAATCGAAAATAAGACGTTCTTAGATGTCAAAGCTGTACGTAGAAATAAAATACTTCCGAAATGTGTTATTGACAGTTACTCGGGAGGATTTTATGGTTTTTTATGAGGAGTATCATAAGGGATATTACTGGAGGCTGTTTTGGACCATTTCTAGGGAAACCTTTAGGGGTCGCTACTAATGTATGGAACCTAATTGATGGAGCTAGTTACTCCGGGTTCCGTTTGATAGGGGCATTGTGATTGACGGATAACTAAAGATGTTCTTTTTGACAATTATCAGGAAGTTTAAAGTTACAGGAATTGGATCTGGTTAACTGCTGGAATTATTGCTGATGATTTTGGAATCGATTACTGTGCCAGGTACTACTAACGGTTGCCAGAGAGACTGTGATTGACGGTTAATGAAGAGGTTATAGTATTCCCAGAATTATTGATGATTGACATTTGGTGAATATTGCTAAGATGTATGTTAAGGGATGATGCTGAGATCTTTAGGAGGATGAGGGGGATGAGGAGGCTAAGAAGGTCGTTACTGGAAAATGTCAGAGAGATTGATTGAAGCCATTTACTCAGGAAAATGCTCTAGAATTTGATTTCATTCATTGATCAAAAATGTTTTTAGTTGCTAAAGAAGAGGTTGTCTTTTCTTTGGAACTTTTTCAAAAGTCGATGTTAGGAATTTCGAAAGTTGTTACTTGGTGAATTTTTAGGAAACATTGCTAGAGAGAATGTTGACTTTATCAATAAAGGTATAGAATAATATTATATAAGTTTGATATTGAATAAGTAATATAGAATAATAAATAATAAGTTTGATATTGAAGTGCGCTATGTAAGTCATGTCACGTTTGAAATAACATTCGGCACTATTGCTGCGAAGTATGTGCAGGTACGCTGTTAGGAAAATTTGTTGTGTTTGTTGTGTTTCTAAGTGGTATGCTCATCGAAATCAAATGCTGTCCTACCCAAGAATTTGTAACCAAGCCAATCTGAAGTCTTCCCGCGTAAAGGCAGACAACAACAAAAAGTGCGCAGAAGAATTCCAAGTTACGCCACTGGTTCCGTATAGTCTTGCCGCGAAAGAGCGACGAGCAACGAAGGCGGCAGTCCGTGCACGACCGTGTGGCCGTGTGTATGCGAGTGTGCACGCGAGCGTGAGCGTGCGGCGCGGCATTCGTAATGGTCGTGCGACGACGAGGGTGGGCGAGAGAAGAGCGAGAGAGGCAGGGAGATGGGTGACACCGTGCCGCTTGGGTCGCAGAGGCGATGAGCCTTCAGGGTGGCGTCCGCTGGGGGCAGGGGGGCAAGGGAGGTCGAGGGAACTCGAGCCAAGCGGCGCGGAAGGCCGAAGCCGTCGAGAGAGGTCGGTTGGGGGGACCGAGGGGGGTCTTCTCGTCGGCACGCGCGCCGCGAATTGCGCTACCCACGCAAGCGAGACAGAGCATCTTCACTGGGTATGCGTATGGCTATGTACACCAGATCTCCATGTGTAGAATGTCTGAAAACTCGTGGTTGTGCCCTCGGGTGCACGATATATCTGGTAGTAGTAACTTTCGGAATATGATGAACGAATTTCTTCAACGTGTGCGTATCCGATATCATGCGAATTTCATTACCAGTGGGGAGACAAGGGCCACATGGTCTTGAATTGGTTGTGCAGTTTTTAAAATTCGTAAAAATTCTTCTGCCTTTTCTAAAGCAAATTAGAGGGGGTGTCAAAAAACGGTGCCAGTGCCAACCACTGGTGCTCTTAGACTATTCTTCGGAGTTATTTATTACATAGGAATTGATGCGACACAAAAAAATTCTAGCTAAGGAGTTACTGAAAGATATTTTCGCCCACTTTCTTTCTTTGTTTGCTACTTTAATTTCGGGATTTATCGGATAGCACTAGGTCATCTAATAGCGATAATCTTCAAAGATTTGCCCATTGCGTACCAACCGATGCATCAAATGGAGGAAATTCTGTCTCCTTGGTTTGGTTAAAGAAAGTTGATTTTGGTTCGGAAATCACTTGACGAAGATTCTATCTCAGGTGGTAATATCAGGAAGTTTGAACATCCCATACTGCATATATTGTGATAAATCACCCACATCATTGATGAAGTAGAACTTCCTTCTATAACTTCTAAGCTAAGACAATCTGTTCGTAATTCCGATACTAGTACCACTACCTTAAGACCACCATAGGCATCTTTCCAGCCTGACGACTCCATTTTTTTCCAACTACTGTAACTTTCATTATACCCCGCCATGAATCTATAATCCTATACAGGATTACCCACTCTGTTACATACTCCTGTTCGTGGAAAATTAGTTACTTTTTCCGATATTTGGTCATCCCAGTTTCTTGGTCTTATTTCCTTTACTCCATAAGCTTTACTGACCCTGATCATGGTGCTTTTTTTGCAACTCGAGGATTCCCTGTCACGAGCCGCGAGATTCCACGGATAGAAGGTCGTTTGAGAAAAGGGGACGGGACGTTCTCGCCAACCCACTATCCGTCGGCGTCGTTCGTTGGAGACGTTTGAGGACCGCCGCTCGGAGCAAAGAGGGGAATTTCTTCGTAGTGCTTCCGTTCGCGAGCCAAAGCGGTTGGATAACGTCCTTGTGGATTCTACCTGCAACTATACAGAGTGACGCAAAATAACATGAATAGTCAGATAGCATCTCTTAGATATTCGAGTTTTTCAATGCAAGATTAGTTATGCGAATCAGTATCTCCTTTCATTTTGCTAGGTCATTCGTGTCTAAAAGTTCTGCTTCTTCCTAGGAATAGGTACACTGATAACCTCATTATGCCTTATCCTCTTGAGAAGATTTATACTTTAGACTATTGTAACGAGCTCTTAAATATAAGTGCTGTAAAATGCTTGTTTGAAAAGTTCAACCCACAGCCATAAAATGTAAAGTAGGGTATCGAAGGTGTGATGCTTGAGGATGATGTTACGTGGATTGTTAAGTCGAGTTCTTGCCCCCTAAGGGGTAGAAAGAGGTCAGTCATCTAGATAAGCTCCTGGCATGAAATAAATAGCCGACTCCTCTCCCTCCGGCATCAAAGCGTGACCTTTCTTCTTAAATATTCCCTGCGATATTTCCAAGAGTTTCGAGCAGACATAGATCATAGAATAAACCTGAAAGAAGGAAACAGAGTTTTAAAAAACACTCTGCTTTACAATCACTAATTAGATTTGTTTTGTCATAACAATAAATATCTTGTTAGCTGGTTAGTTGGGTTAGAGTACGGATTTTTTTCCTGGATCTACACATTAAACCCATCACCAGTAAACCCTTTACTGATTTTTCAAAACCGGTGTAAAATCAGACATTCAATATTTTAGGGGTTCTCTGAAGATAAAACGTGCAAGTGCATTGTGTAAACACGTGGGTAAGCTGGACCATTTTGGTAAATCGTTTATGACGTTTCTGGGTAGCATGTCCGTGACGACCGCAGTGGGCTTGATTTACGATTGAAAACTTTGGGACACCGTAGGCGGTGCACATCGTCGCATAGAAGCACCGACGTGTGCCATGTAGTCTCGGCCCTCTCCTCTCCCACGTCACACAACACACAGGCGTAGCAAAAACCATGTATGCCCGCACTCGCACGGTG
>JAUMHM010000083.1:42461801-42479711 GCA_032362435.1 Melikaiella ostensackeni
TTCCAGCCTTGCACGTCATATTCATAAATTCTACACGCACAGTTTTATTGCAATTTTCATCGCCACTATTAACTAATAACCTTCTTGTTATTTTGTGTGGTTCTGAAGTTGAAGCACTGATTTGAAGGCACAATGAATATATTTCAACTTTTTCGCAAGTTTTTATGGTAGCTCTGCACATTACAATCATATCAGAATTAAGAACATTTTGTTCTTCGATCATATTTTTGGGTGCAGGTGTAGCTGTTGCGTAACAACACAAACTATCTAAGTCTAAGAATACCATATTTTAAACTCAAACACACTTTTTGAGTAAATTATTGCTACTACTCCATATTATCTACATGGCTTTCGCGGTCATGTTTGTATGAAATCGCAGCGCCATTTTTGACGCGGCGCATGTTTTCATTCCCAATACCTTTTCCTACACGTCCTTTACTCACCTTGCCATATAAATTCCTTGATCCCCAGTATTATAACCAGGCTAGAATCAAACAAGTTACGCTTACCCCGAAAAAGATTTGCCTTCATGGTATAATAATAATAACATTATTAAAAGTTTCAGATTGAAGGTATTCGTACTTTTAACCCCATTCAACCTATTTTTCACAAGAAACAAATTACATCTATCATATTTCACAATAGCATTGTATAACTCAAAAGTTCCGTCTTCGAATTTTTTTAAATGAAATAATTAATTACGGCGCAGTTTTAGCGCTCAAGGCAAGAGATCCTTTATCATTATTCTGTTTATTCTTATCAGAATGACATAAGCTATATTGTTTATTGTCATCACTGCAGTACATCTTTTAAAATACCAACTATACAATTTTTGGCAATTTTCAAATGCCTCTTCTGTAAAGTTGCCAAAAACCAAGATGGAA
The DNA here is from genome assembly GCA_032362435.1 of Melikaiella ostensackeni. NCBI lineage: Eukaryota > Metazoa > Arthropoda > Insecta > Hymenoptera > Cynipidae > Melikaiella > Melikaiella ostensackeni. The sequence goes on from JAUMHM010000083.1 coordinate 42,462,686, forward strand.
CCCTCTTATTCTGAGACCAGCATACCTAATAATAACGAAAAGATCTCATTTTGAATACAATGCAACTAAAAATATCTTCCTTCAAGTTACAAGCTCTGAAATTGAATGGTTTATTTAGAGGATTTCCAAAGATATTTATCTAATCCTTTGAAATACTATAAATAATATTACTGTCCGACGCATTGGAGAATATACAAAAGCCTCTGAATTGCAAATCGACCGGAAGAATTATGGAACATAAACTCGAAGGGAGAGACAAGCGTCGCTTCCTGTTATGACGGAAAAGTTTGACAGGTCGTGCAACAGTTAGCGCTCACCCCATTTTCACCCCTTTTTATCCAGTCCAACTTGCTAGCAGGCATCCTTTCCCAGCTTTCCTTCTCGTTCACAGAACGTCCACGCGCCGTTTTGTGGGGTTGGGTCGTTTTCCACCCACAATTCGAAGCGAACGAGACGAAAGCACACGAATATGTGACGACGCATAAATCGGCCACTTAAGCTCACCGAGCTTTCCAACTGGACGAAGGAAATCCCGGGGAATGGGCTCCGGAGGGAATATCAAGAGCTGAGGGTGAAACGATCGATCGTCCTGGTCTTTTTGTAAGCTACATCCGAACGGGAACAATACGTTTTCCCTATTCGGCTTTGATAGTATATGTGCGTTTTCCTAATCCGCGTGACTTTGATAAATATCGAGGAGAGTATGAATGTTTTTGTAGATTCTGTCTTCTCTATACCGCAAACCGGGGCAATGCTGGTACCGGAAAGTAAAGCTGGTACTTTGCAAAAGGAATGTCCACTAATTACGTGAGGACGATTTTTGAAATTTAAGACCTCCTCCTCCTTTGTTGTAAGGATTTGTAAGATTTTTCTGATCCCATTGTTTTATAACGTGAGATTCTATATTTTTGATCAATAGATCAGCAATATGTCAATCATTCTCACTGCAAACAAAGTTTGGAGAAAATTTTGAGGTATTAAAAAGAACTACAGAGTGTTTCAAAGAATTGATCATTTTTTTACAGGATTTAACGAGATTCCCGAAGATTTTTAGTAATTTCGTGAAAATTCAAGGGATTTCAAAAGATTTCAAGGGATTACAAAAGATTTAGGGTATTTACAACGATTCCGAACGATTTTGAGAGGTTTCACAGATCTTAAGTTATTCTTAAAAAATTCAAGAATTCAAAGAAGTTACCTAGAAGAATTTCAGAGAGAATCTTGCTTTGTTGAAGGGACTTTACGAAATTTCAAGGGATTTCAAGGAGTTTAATCAAATTTCAACAGATTTCAAGGGCTTTCAAGAGATACTGAAGGATTCCGACGAATTTTTAGGGATTTCAGGGAATCAAGAACGATTTCCGCGGATTACAAAGTATTTTAAGGGATTGCAAGGTATTTTAGGAGACTTTGAAATATTTCAAACGAAGTCACGATATCTTAAAGGATTTTAAAGTATTTCAAGAGATGCTGAAGCATTTTCACGAATTTTGAAGGATATCAGGAAATCCTAATTCCATTTCGAAGATATGAAGGGATTTGAAGGAATTTCATAAGGTTTCAAAAGATTTCACGGGATTTCAAAAGATTTCGTAATATTTGGAAAGACTTAACGGAATTTCAAAGGATTTTCGAATATTATAAGATGTTTTAAGGGATCTCGAGGAATGTGAATGGTTTTTTCAAAGATTTTACTTGATTTCAAAATATTTTTAGGTATTCTAAGGAATTAAGAACTATTTCCGAAGGGTTACAAATAATTTCGATGGATGTCAGGGGATTATCATCTGATTTTGAAGTTTTAAAGGAATTTCATAAGATTTCGAAAGATTTCAGAGGAATTCAAAAGATCTGCAAAGATTTCAAAGGATTTTAAGGGATTTGAATGGATTTTAGAAGACTTAAAGGAAATTCGAGGAATTTTAATAGCGTTTAAAAGATTTTAAAATATTTTTAGAGATTTTAAGAGATTTGGAAAGACTTCCATGGGCTTTGAAGATTCCAGTTAATTTTTAAGGGATTTCAAATATTTTAAGAGATTGCGTAATATTTTGAAATATTTCATGGAAATTTCAAGGATTAGAACCGATTCTTAGCGATCTTAAGGGATTTCCACGGATTTTAAAGGATTAGAAGGGATTTTCTTGGAAAGCTGAAGGTTTCAAGTCATTTTACGGAATCTCAAAGATCTTAAAGGGATTGTCAGAGTTTTTAAAAGATTTCAGGGGATTTCCAGGGATCTCAATCGTTTTAAAGGGATTTCAGGAGATTATATACGATATCCACGGAACTCAAAGCATTTCAAAGTATTTTCATATGATTTGAAAAATTTTAAGGTTTTAACAACATTTTCAAAATAGTTCGCGGAATTTCAAAGGATTTCAAAGTTTTTCAAGAGATACCAGAGTATTTTCACGAATTTTGAAGGATATCAGGGGATTTTCACTGGATTTCGAAGGTTTAGAGGGAATCGAATGAATTTAATAAGATTTCTAAAGATTTTACGGTGTTTCAAAGGATATTAAGTTATTTCAACATATATTGAGAGATCTTAAAGAATCCCAAAATATCTCCCCGGATTTAAGAAGATTTCGTAAGATTTTGAAAGATTTAACGAAATTTCAAAAGTTTTTTGAATATTATAAAGGATTTTCGGAGATCTCAAAAAAATTTTATGTTTTGAAAAAAAATTAATTGATTTTAAAACATTTTTAAGGATTTCAAGGAATCAAGAACTATTTCCGCAGATCACAAGGTATTTTGAAGGATGTTAGGGGATTTTAATGGGATCTTAAAGATTTGAAGAAAGTCTATAAACTTTCAAAAGATTTCACCAAAATTCAAAAGATTTGCAAAGATTTCAAAGGATTTCCAGAAATTTTAAAAGATTTTAGGAGATTTAAAGCGGTTTCGATGATTTCACGGGATTCCAAAGAATTTCAAGAGATTTTGATGGATTTTAATGGCTTTGAGAAGATTTTGAGATATTTTTAGAGATTTAAAGAGATTTGGAAAGATTCCCAAGGGTTTTAAATATTCCAATGAATTTTAAAGAGATTTCAAATATTTCAAGAGATCTCGTAATTCTTAATCTCTCGATTATGAAGATTACCAGGGATTTCACAAGACTTCCTGAAAGTTGTACACCAGATTTCCAGAACGTTTATCTCCTCGACTCTATATTTATTGGATTCATTTATTATTTATTGTATTATTGCATATTTATTGTATGTAACATCTGCTGTTTAAAAGTATAACCTAGTAAATGCCATTTTCCGCAACGATTATTTTACAGCACTTATACACGGGAAAGTGACCTCTATCGAAAAGGTTACTTACTAGATCATACTTTTGGACAGCAGATATGAAATATTACACAATAAAAAGGAAATATAACAAATAAAGATATAATGTGTATAATAGTGTGAAAAGTAATAATAACTGTCAAAACTGGTTCAAATTAGCATATTAAACAAAAATTAGAAAAAGGAAACTCACGAAAGAAATGTTTGATGATAATACTAATGCTGAATAATCAGTAGTTTTAAAAGAGTAGCAAAATTTCTTGCAAGTTAAATTGGGTATGGTTTCAATAAGTTTACCCAAGAATATTGAATTATTACTAAGCATATCGGTTCCTTTTGGATCCCAATTAAATACTCTAAAAGAATGTCCACCGCAGGCTAATAGGAATTAAGTTATAACATTTGTTTGAAAAATGAAACCTTTTTTCATAAATCTCGAAGAATATCAATCTGAAATAAAAATTATCTTCACAATAGTTGCAAATTTTTCAATTAATCAATCAGCCAAAAATTGTTTTCGGCCAGTGGTATCGGATGTTTTGAGAATTTTTGTAACGCAAAATCTAAAACTTCAAATAAATTTCAGTTGAGCAGATAGCAAACTGGGTATAAATAAACACCAGGCACTCCTCACTCATTGTTGCGCAGTTACGTTTCAATTAACTACCTGCATATTGTACGGAAGCAAAGGGAAGGTTAAATTTTCAGGGTGTCTACTCAAATCCTGGAAAAAAGTTCCCTGACGATTCCAGGTTTTCTCCAGGTATTTCTAGATTTTACTAAGTATAATTATAAATGTATATAAATACAATATATCACGAAATTTAAAAAATTATAACCAATTTTTATAAATTTTAAGGAATTTCCACGGATTTTAGAGGATTAGAAGGGATTTTTATGGGATGTTAAAGATTTCAAGCGATTTCACGGAATCTCAAGGAATTTGATGGGATTTTTACAGTTTCTAAAGGATTTTTCTTTTAAGATGAAATTTCTAACAAAAGAGATAAATTTTTGAACAAAAAGACGAATTTCTTGCAAAAGAGACGAATTTCCTGCAAACGAGATGAATTTTCTACCAGACTGTTGAAATTTTGAGCCGAACATATGAAATTTGTACGGAACAGTGAAATTATGTAATGCTTTGAATTTGAAAAAGTGTATGGTTGATTGTTCAGAAAAATGCGGGATTTAATATTAATTATACGCTAAAGAAAACGATTACTTGTACCAAGTGAATTTTACTTGGCTGAAGTAAATGAAAGTCCTGATTGCGTGAAAAGAAATATTTATTTAAGAAAAATGAATATATGCACTTTGAATGGAAGAATGATTTATTTCAGCCAAAGAAATTTTAATAAGATTAAGTTAACATTGTTTGATTGAAAAGTACGAACTATTGGTGGGAAGGTAATATTTCATTGAAAGAAAGAAATGTTAGTTGGGGACAAAAATATATGTTTAGTACAAATAAGTGACTCATTGCTCCAAATGAATGTACTATGAATGAAAATGAATATTTTTTTGAACTGAGGAAATGGGAATTTATGAAAAGAAATGTATTTTAAGTCGAGCAAATGTTTCATAGGTTCAAAAAACTATTTCCTCACATAAAATTTTTGAATATTTGAAGCAAAAAGTACCCTACTGATCCAAATAAATATTTATTTTGCCTAAAACATGCATGTGTGCAATAAAGTAGTTCGTACTTCAATTGTAGTACATATTTTTCAAAATGAACAGCTGGATTCTTTCAGCTTAAATTATAATTAACATTGTTATTATTATACATATTTAATTTTATTTAAAGAAGTATTCAATTAAAACAAATTACGCCAACATTCATATCAAAAGTATGTATTCATTTCAATCGAATGAATATGCATTTTTCTCAAAGAAATCTTTATTTGATTAGAAGAAACGTTTGTTTGGAAAAGTTTCCTTCGTATTCCACATTGAAAGAAACATTTCTTTCAACCAAATTAATAAATATTTAATTTAACGAGATGATTAATTTCTTCAAGTAAATGTTTATTTGATTTGAATAATTTAATATTACCAATCGAAAGAAACGTTTCCTTCAACTAAAGAAATGAATATTTATGTAGATACAATATCTTAATCATCTAAAGAAATGCTTCATTGGTATAAGTACATCAACTCTTTGTATCATGTAAGTATCTTTTTAACTTAATTAATATTCTTTTGAGTTTAATAATTATTCATTCGATTTCAATAAACCTAAAGACTTGATTCAAGTATGGACAAATCAAATGATTCAAATGCGTCCTGATCAATTCAAAGAATCGAACTCATTGAATCAAATAAATATTTCCTTGAAGGACCAATCAGATTTCAACGAATCTAGAGCTTTTGAGTCAAGGAAATAATTTTCTCGAATGAACGAAATATATTTTAATGAAGAAAATACAGTTAAAGAATTAATTTCTTTAGATCAGCAAAAGATATTTGTCCGGTTCAAATAAAAACTACTCCTGTGGAAGAATATTTTCTTTATCCTAAGAAATGGGATTCAAGTAAATGCATTTACTTGTTTCCAAAAACACTTTTTTTAATCATTTTTTATTTATTTATAATTTTGGTGTGTACAACATTGTTTAAATTTTTTTTGATTATTCTAATTGTATTTTAAAGGAATTGAATCAATTGCAAACAACAAAAACATTAAAATGTTTTTTTCTTAAGTGTATTCAAACTTTGGCCTGCACTGTAATTATAATTAAAATTAATATTAAGTATTGCATCTTTTAAAGCAATCGACCTTACAACCTATCAAATTCAAAGCATTACATAATTTCACTGTTTTGTACAAAATTTGTATTTTTGGCTTGAAATTTCAACAGTTTGGTAGGAAATTCAACTATTTAGATGAAGAATAAATTTTTTGTTGTAAATCCATATTTTTGGGTCGAAAATTCAACTATTTTGATGGAAATTTGTTTTTTGGGTTAAAAATTTATCTTTTTTTGTGGAAATTTAATATTTTTTGGTTAAAAATACAACTGTTTGGTTGAAAATAATTCTGTTTTGGTTGAGGATCCAACTATTTTGTTGAAAATTCATATTTTCGGGTTCAAAATTCTACTCTTTTGTAGAAAATTCAACTATTTGGTTAAAAATTTAAAGGTTTGGTTGAAAATTCCTTTTTTTTGTTGAAAATTGTTATTATTATTTTATTTGGTATTTTCTTCATTCATTATATTTCATTTATTATTTTCGGGTTGAAAATACGTCTTTCTGGTTCAAAAATGTATCTCTTTTGGTACATATTTAATATTTTTTGGTCAAGAATGTAACTTTTTGGTACAAAATTAACCTGTTTGGATGAGGATTCAACTATTTTGGTAGAAAATTAACTTTTTTGTTGAGAATTCGTCCTTTCGGTTGAATTCAACTGTTTATGATTTATAATTTGAATCTCTAATCGACTGAGATATTTTTGGCTTAAAAATTAAACAGTTCGGTTAAAAAATCGCTTTTTATTGGTGGATTAAACTGTTCTTGTTTAAAAATTACACTACTTCTTTCAAAGTGAAACTACTTTCTCAACAATTCATTTTTTTTGGTTGAATATTCATCATTTGAGTTGAAAATTCATCTTTTTGGCTGAAAATTTGACTATTCCACTTTTGGTGGGAAATTTATTTTTTTTTTAGTTGAAAGTTCAAACATTTGGATGAAAATTTATGTATTTTGTTGAAAATTCGCCTTTTTGACAGAAAATCAATCTGTTTTAGTTGAAGATTCAACTATTTTGTCAAAAGTTCGTCTTTTTTGTTGAATTCAACTGTTTCTGATTTAAAATTTTAATCTTTTTCCGATTGCAATATCAACTATTACATTTTTCGCTGAGAATTCATCGTTTTTATCCAAAAATTCAACTAACTGGTTGTGAATGCAAATGCTTTGCTGAAAGTTCGTCTTTTTCGTTAAAGATTGAACATTTAAGTTCAAAATTATTCTTTTTGGTAGAAAATTTAAATATTTTTTTTTGTTTCGTTTTATTTTTTCATTTATTTTTTATTCTTTTTTTTTATTCATATTTTCGGGTTGAAAATTCAACTGTATTGTTGAAAATTCCTTTTTTTAGTTTAAAAATTGATTTCTTTTAGTAGAAATTTCATTTTTCTTGGTTAAAAATGCAACTAGTTGGTTATAATTATACAAAGAGGTTTGATTCAAATCAGTATAACTTAAGTACTACAAAAGTGACTTTGACAAATGACAAAGCATTGTTATTGAATTTTATATTACAACTTTAAAAAAAAATTCAGCACGCCCGGGAAAATTTTCTGACTTGAAAAAAAATTCCCTGACGTTTTCAGGTTTTTCCAGGCATATGAAAATTCCCTGACAATTCAAAGTTCCTAGGTTTTCCAGATGAGTAGACACCCTCATTTTTGTGAAATGTATCTACACGTGATACTTTTTCAAGTTTCTTCTCTTATTTTCCGCAAATTAGCGTTACACCATATAACTGAAGTTAGTTTATATTGTTTATTTGGTAATTGTACATATTGTCAATTATTTCTCAAATAATGCGCAAATTATTATTGAATAACATACCTTACTTTAAGAAGTCAACTTTGAGATTTTTCTGCATCATCCAAAATCCATTCGACCTGAAACAATTGTAATCCATTTGAATTTAAGAAAATTTATATAATGTGCGAACTAAATCTAACAATTAGGAAGTATTATTAGCAATTATTATTAGTATTAGCAATTAGGAATATCGCTTCAACTCTATCAGACAAATTTATTTCAAAATCCCAATGTTTCAAGAATCCACTATTCTCCTCATCAGGGGTACCTACTATAAATGTTATAGGAGGAGAATAGTGGATTCCCGAAATGTTGAGACTTTTAATTAAGTTTGACTTAAAAATTTGATGCAACATTGTCTTTTACCATCCAAATATTGGCTTTTCGGATGTGAAAGGACTCTATGATGAATGTAACTAATCTAACTCGAAGATAAATCTAGCTAGTTCAAAATGGATATATTCAGTTCAAAATTGTAGGAACTAGCCTGGAGTTGTCTAGATTGATCCGAAATGATAAATTTTCCGTAATTGCTGAAACTAGGTGCGATTTTTATGATACGATTCCCAGTGGTTTCAAAGAGTTTTTAACGGTCTCAAAAATACAAGGCAGTCCAATCTTTTCCCAGAATGGTCGATTGTAATCTGACTGAAATGATCCGAAGTAGCTGGAAATTCGAAATTCATCCGGAAAGTCCCAAAGCAGTTGGAAATACTCAAAAACTGTCTTAAATGTTAGCTAGATATCACTGAAATCTGTCCAAACTGATCAAAATCGGTTCGAAATAGTTTAGAATAGTCAAAACTAGTCTGAAATAATTTCAAATGATTCTTTAAATTATTTTTTCACACTTGATAGTGGGATATTTTAGACGACCTCAACTTAGACTTAAATCGGCAAAACACTCAGGAAGGGGTTGATTAGATCTAAAAAAAAGCCTTCCAGTCATAAAAATCGCCCAAACCGATTACATACGTACATCATTCTGAAACGTGCAAATAATCCTCAATAACCTCCATCACTTCACCAATGAATTATTTTCAAGTTCTTCAACTATCGTATCGCCCTCAGGGTCTGCAAAATTACACGTGGAGCTTGACAAATACAAGGTGGCAGGTGCGTGGGTGTATGTCCGGCTCCCTCGCCTATCTGCACGCATATAAATGGACACAAATCAGACTAATTATTTGGGTCGGGGTTCAGTAGGTTGGCAATGTGGGGTCTTCGAGGGTTGTTAGTTTGAGTATAGAGGGTCGCCGCACCAGTTGGCTCGGCAACCCGAACGTGGCACTAAGAGCGACGGCTGCCGGCGACAGCTTCCAATGCTCGACCAATCACACCCTTGGGACAGTCAGCAATCGTGATTGCAATGAAGGATGTACCAGGATAATTACCACATGCCTTCTTCGTGCAACATCTAGTCATTCGAGCCTCCATAGGTCACTTATTTCATTCCTCAAGAAACCCATCGTCCAACTAAAGAATTGAATAAACTATCTCAACTTGAAGTTACTGCCAAAAAATTTGTTAATGATCTGAAAAGAAAAACCTTCTTCAATTTTTAGAAAAATCGGTCAACGTTCTCCCAAAATCTTGGTGTTCCACTCAATTAAGGGGGTAGTCCACCTTCGCGCCCGAAAATCCATGCCTATTTTGGGAATTAATTATGAAGGAACCACTGAAAATAATTTTGCAAATTTTTTTTTGTTTTATTTGTACATGCTTGTCGTTTATAAATGTATTTTTTTAGAAAGAAATTATATCTCCCGCGACCGTGGTTGCCCCTTGACCTTGGAGGTGAAAAATTGGCAGGGGCGTGCGCCTGGTAAGACTTTGGCCATTGAAATCATCTGAAATGAAAAAAGTAAAATTTTTTCTTAAAGTATGTTACGTTGGCTAGGTTTGGTATTGGGGGATTTTTTTCAAAAAATTTTTCCTCAAAATTATGCAATAAATAAAGAAAGTTCGAATTTGAACCTAATTTTTTGACATATCGGAGGCTCTAAAAATGGAAAAAAAAACAATATTTCAAAATTCTGGCCTGGGAAAACCTAGACAGATGTTCACTGAATTATGAGAAAAAAATGTGACCGAAATATCCGAAATATGACCGAAATATCTAGTACAATTATGAAAATTATGAATTGATTAAGAATTAATTCAAGTGTCTAGGGCAAGGGCTGATTCATATTGCCTTACTGATGAGTCCGGTGAGTCAGCCTAGGACGAAACGCTTATTTTTCAAAAAAAGCTTGATACTTTGTATGTATGCACATGTATATATGTGTATGTATTATATGTGTATTTGTATACATGTGTGTATGCATGTGTATATGAATATGTATACGTATATATAAAATAGAATATTTGAAAAAATTCTAGACACTAATGCCAACTCAAAAAACATCTTCTCTACAATTTTATATACTTTGGGTCAATAAAAAACGATGACTTTCAAAAAACCAGCAAAGATGTCATTTAATAATGTGATTAAGCTCTACTTTGTACAAGAGAATTTAAACAAGAGCATCTCTGTTGATGCAACAATTTGCAAGTGTAACGAATGAAAATTTATTTCATCTCTTTAATAAGTGAGGCCGCACATCAGGGAACATATTACACAATATGAAATTCCTTCTGGGAAAGTGGCACACCTAGAAATGGAGACAACTTTCATGGTGGAAGGGCGTTCTAAACTTCTCTACCATTTTGATAATTTACTGCTTCAATTTTTTTTCTTTATCTTTGAGTTCCTCTTTCGAGAGAACTTTTCTATATTATCGACAATATGAGCGAGACCTTACATGCGAGAAAGTCTCTTTTTCGAAAGGATGCTCGTATTAGCCTGCTTTATTTCAGATCTTGTTAAACGATATTTTTCTCCGCCTGTTAGAAAAGTGCGATAAAAGTTTGTGAAACAGATGATGAGAAAAAAAAATTGAAAAGAGTATACCAAAGGCAGTCTCTTTAGTTCGCATATAGTATTACTCTCATAGTTTCAAAACGTTCACATGTTCTTCTGACCTTTTTTTCTTGAGGACCGCTCACATTGAACTTCAAGAGTGCTATGAAAAAATTGTAGCTATTTTTAGTGTTTTTTCAGGCATAAATTTTGTTTGAATGTTCATGATCTGTACACCATTCAAAGGAAAATATTTCAAATCTGAAAAAAATGGTACGTGCTGAGAACAACTACCCCCTAACAACCATTGTCATGGATTGTTACTGAGTAAGAAGAAGGGGTGGGACAAAAGGTCAGGGCTGGAGAGGGGCGAGGGTTAGGGAGGGGAAGGGATAGATACATCTTTATTATTATTATATAGTTTACATAGTATCTTACATTCATTAATATAAAATAGTTGTTCCAACGTACTTATTATCTACGACTACCATCCAAATTTGATTTTTCTTAATTACTTAATGATCCAATGTGCTTGAACAGGAGAGTGTAATTTCTGGAAAATAGACTAGATATTAAAAAAAGAAACAGATACATAAAGAATATAAGTTACATTATTCACTTACTCAAATATTTGAGAAGACTCATTTATCATAAATTATATGCATAATTCTTTTGTCTTTATACTTTTGTGGTTTATAAACAACCTCACGTATAGTACGGTTAGTATGCTCGATAATTGTGTTATAATAGTTTACTGATATTCTTTTGATGTATTCACTTATAGTCTCTATTTTTAATGCCTCATGCATATTTTGGATAATAGTATATTTATTAAATTTCCCAATGAGCCGTAAGAATTTGTTCTGTGATATTTGGAAATTTCTATAATTAGTTTGACAAGTGAAATTCCAAGCAGGACAAGCGTAAGTCAAAGCAGGTCTAATAGTCGTTTTATGAATCGTTGATTTATTGTTAGCAGAAAGAGCAGATCTTTCATAAAGCAGTGGATAAAGTGTGATCAATCATTCTACAACTCTTTGGGTTACATGATTAATATGTTTAGTAAAAGTAAGAGTTCTATCTAGTATCACCTCAAGGTATCTCACAATATTTGACCAGTTGATATGTGTGTCGCCTATTTTAATATTTTTATCTATTTTTGGTCTTCTTTAAGTAAATATGATAGCTTTAGTTTTGCTACTATCCACTTTAATTTTCCGTTTTCAAGGTATTTAAAGATTTTATCTAATGCAATTTGCAATCTTTTAACTATTGTATCCATTCTATACGAAGATGTAAAAATTCCGGTGTCGTCAGCAAATAAACTAATATTTATGTGTTTCAATTTGAGTATATCATTTATATATATAATATACAAAAATGGTCCTAATACTGAGCCTTGGGGTACGCCAGCCATTACTCGTTTAATAGAAGGCTTGACATTATTATATTTAACAAAAATTTTCCTATTTCTCACATAAGAGCTTATTGTGTGAATTAAGTAGGCTGGGAATTTATACTGTATAAATTTAAAGATCAAGCCATTGAGCCAAACAGTAGCGAATACTTTTTCAAAATCAAGTAAGATAAGTCCTCTGTGTTTCTTAGCATCACATTTTTCTGTGATATAATTCACTACTCGAGCAAGCTCATCAGTTGTACTATGAAGATTACGCAAACCAAATTGTTAATCCATTAATATATTATTTACAGTTAGTAATTTTACTACTCTAATTTTCATAATTTTTTCTACTACTTTACATAAATCAGGTAGTATGCTTATCGTTCTATAGTTAAACGTTAAGGTATGATTCTTCACGGGCTTTGGAATAGGTAGTACTTTTGCCTTTTGCCAAGTGGCAGGAAAGTGACCCAAACGAAACATTAAGTTTACAATAAGGGTGAGCATCACAACTGCCTTCCGGAGTAATTTTTTAATTAAGATTCCTGTTACATTGTCATACCCAGGTACTTCATTGTTTCTTAATGTTTCTAATTTGTTTGGATATTTCACTTGGCGTAGTAAATTTAATAACATCAGCGTTGATTTTTACATCTCCAATGTACTTATTAACTGCAGCAGACACTTTCTTAGTGTGTTGAGTACTATCTACATTAATATTTTGTAGATGCACTGCATGGAATTGTTTGGCAAGAGCTTCAAACCTTATCATCGAATTTATATATAAATTGATTGTTTATGTTTAATGGTGGAATCCCTACTTTTTTCTTAGTATAGCTTTCAGTGATTTTCCAAAGCGACTGATCAGTAGGTTCAAATCTCACAAGTTTCTTATCCGATTCTTTAGCCACCCATGTTCTAAGTTTAGCGTTGATTATCTGTTGCATTATGAGTAGGTACTAGACTTTGCTACAAGAGCAAGGGATTTTATATTTTATAATCATCGTGAGAGCATTAAATCTATTATCTTTAGCTTTTCTGAGATTCAAAAACGTGAATTTAACAGTATTGAATAATTTGACTTTATTCACACTATCAAAAAGATTTTTGAGTTCATGTACTATGCTACCTATATAAATTTCTACATCATTTGTATTATCTTGATCATTTACATAATTATTTTTACCTTTTATTGCTAAGCTGTACAATCGCTTATCAGAACTATCCGCTGCAGGCGCTGTTTGGTTATTAGTTTCCTTTACTGGCATTGGTTTGTTTCTTGACATTTTGGAATTATCTTAAAATCTATTAGGAACGGTTCTTCTTGTTATTCCTCTGCTGGTTTCGACTTTAGTAAATACTTCACATTTCCTATAGCTTGAAGTATACTTTCCTCCACAGTTTGCACATTTAAGATCAGCTGTGGAGTCCTCATCGCAGTCTTTGGCTGAATGCTCGCTCACTCAGTGTTGCATATCTATTCTTGGTTTTATTTAAAATTTCTTCATTCATGACGCCTCGATTTGTTCTTTACCTTTTCCTCGGATCATTTAAGATCCAGGAATTTGCCCCTTTAATTTTTTGAGGTTAAATAGCTATGTTCTAAAGGTTATTATCCCTCGAGACAGTTCATTTGCAGCCCGAGGCCGCTGATGTGTACACCACTTACTTGGTTGGGGACAAGAAGGGAATGCGATGCGAAGGAATGACGAAAAGGAAACAGGAAGAAGAAGGACCAAGGGTTCGGGAAGGGAAGGAAAATGAAAGTCGAAGGGTTGATGCAGAGAGGGAAGAGGGGGAGGGATGAGATGATGATGAGAGTGACGTGGTGAAAGGAAGGTGTGACGGGAAGGGAAAGATGATGGGAAAAGTGAAACGAAGAGTCTGAGGCAGGGTATAGTATACATTTTTTGATTGACTACTTAGTTTTTCTGTAGCCAATACCGGAATTTCGCCGACTGAAATTCTGATCAGTGTCAATAAAAAAAGGCTGCAAATAGTCTCATTCAAGCGGAATTATTAAAATCGTTTTGGAATCATAGCGGAAGCATAGCATGAGTATTCGAAATGAAGTTGAATGCGCTATTGAAACCACATGGAATAAAAAAATGATACAATGACGTAGACTAGAATAAGGACCTGTTTGGGAACGGAAACTCTCAAAATAACAGAATTAAGACCCATATTTATAATTCGAAGATAATCTTTGCCAATTGTAAGCTAAGTTTCTGAAATTTTTGAGAGCTGAAGTTGACCCTGATTCTTAAATTAAATCTTGATCAAAACGGTTATACATTAGAAAGAATATGCATCTCACAAACTAAAAGCGATAATAGCGTTCAGGCTCACTTTTATACCAACATTGCAGCTCAGAAATATATTTTCCAAGATTTTCTGCAATAAATTCACTTCTGGGTGGCAGAAGCGTTAAATATATCTCCGTCGGGCAACGCTGTGTTTCTGTTGTCGAATAATAGGTTGGTACCTCTCTGGCAGATGGTGCAGGATACAACGAATTATGTTCCCGAGCAGAAAAGTTGTAAAATGCTCGGCATTAGAGTCAGATAGCAGTCGCTCTGGCGATTTTTCTTTTTCGAATATTTCTCCTTCAGTTTGAAAAGGAGGCAGGGCAAGTAGGAAAAGAGTGGGTGAAAAAGGAAGGTAGCGCGGTTTGTCAGCGAGACAGGACTGCCGACCTCTAGAAGCGGGAAAACAAGAGAGAGACGGACAACGCAACACTTGTGAATCCACAGCCTCCAAAGTTGTATAGTGCAAGCGGAAAACTTCCAACACGTCACGGACTGTCGGACATAAACTCCGCGAACTGGAAGCCACGTGTAAATCGCTCTCATTCTTTAGTGTCTTGCTGTGTTTTCATTTCTCTCCTGTTCTTGCTTCGTGTTACATGTGCTTTGCAATATTCTCGTTGCTAGTTCGCTGTGTCATTTGGCGTTTAGAGAGTGCGTTGTTAGAGTTAGTTGACAATTTGAAAAATCAGTGGTCGGCATGTTAACACTCAAAATGTAACCCTTGCTTTAACCGTTACTCTATGATAATCTTTATGTAACACGCGTATGGTTTCCTCGCTTCCTCTGCATGTTTTCGAGCAATGAAGTAGGTCACTTTGATGGCGTATGCGCATGCTTATTAGCTACTTCGCCCCATGCGCACGGTTCTCACGACTGTTCCGCGCGGAGTTTGTCCCTTTGAACTAACCTCAAACGTAAGACGTAATTTTCCGAAAACTCGAAAACCATATTCTCATTGCATAAAGTATCGCATGTATCGAGGTTTCGTTCTTGCAAACACACGCTTGGCCGTGAAAAGACCACTTCGCCTCCTTGGTGCATAATATACTATTAACGCGTTACACTCACCGTTATTGTTGACAAGTAAAAGTATTTAAAAAAATATCATTTTGATATTTTACAATTAGGGGGCTCCCATGAACCTAAAGTCCAATTTTGGCCACTGTTTACCTCCCCCCCTCCATGCAGACCACCGCTGCCTTATATCGATGACCTATTTGATGATCCACGTGGTTTATGGAACCCCCCCTTATTGAGAACTTTAGAAAAGATTCCAGTACACTTTTAGATCCTCCTACTTCAGTTTTGAATCATATTTTAATAGAAATGAACGATGATATTAGGAAAGAAATTATAAAAGAAGAAGAATCATTTTTTGAAAGAAAAATAATTCTAGAAAAAAGATATTAGGTTGTTAATCTCTCAAAACTATGACGAACACCTGAATTTGATGTGAATTTTAATAAATTCAAGTCAAATTCAAGTCAGCTACAGGCGAATTAGTGAATTAAGGATTTGTACAAATTTCAACTAAATGCGAATGAAATTTGATTGAATGCAACGAAGGTTAATGGAATTTAACGAAATTTAATTTAATTCAAGCCGAATTTTATTTTAATCATAAATTAACTTAATCTAACTCGGATTTTGTACAGTTAATTATACAAATTTAACGTTCTTGGGAGACAATAAATTATTCTGATTTCCAAAGTCGTCTAGTCACAGTGACTCGATCACCACATTTTATTTTACAGAGTATGAACAAACTTATTTTGGATGGAATTACAAGAAAAAGTGTGCAGAATAGTTTATGTATGTAAAAGAGTTATATAATAACGAATTTAATACACAGTTTACTTCTTATTTTATTAAGTATTTAGTACTAAATTTACGTTTCCTGAGCGATGAAAGCCCAGAATATGCCCCTACTAGAATTTTCAAGTATTTTAAACTATATAGGAATCTGTTATTATTGTTAAATACTTGTTTAGCGGGAGTCGTTCGATCCACAATAGATCAATGAAATCAGATTCAATATAACGTAACTCAACGGAATTTATTAGCCTTCAAGATGAATTCAAGGGATTCAAAGGTGATTTTAATATAACTTCCGTGATTGCCACGCACATTTTTCCAAACAACAGAATGTCAATTAATTCAATCATGCCAGACATTAGATTGAATGAATATGAAATAATACAACGAACATGAATAGAATTAGGAGGAATTTGAAGATATTCAACGAAATACGAGGTCGTTTGATAAGTAAGGTAAATTTCCCGCTAGATGGTGCCAAAATGACCCTTGTAGTATATGGCCAAGAAACAGCACTCTCGAAACTAACCTTTACCAAGCTCCAGCTAAAGCCGACACTTAGTTTGTATTTGACATACGTTTGAAGTGAGCGTGTCAGTAGTTTTCGAAAAAATGGAGGAAGAAGAGTTTCGTGCAGTGATAAAACATTTTTACGAGGGGCAAGTAAAAAGTAAGGTTCCCAACGCTGTAGCTCCGCCGCGCGTGTTGCTAGGCGAAATCCGGCGAC
>JAUMHM010000083.1:42543263-42555955 GCA_032362435.1 Melikaiella ostensackeni
AAAATCTGTAGAAAAAAACAAAGATAATACAGCTTTAGCGAAGCATGCCTGTTCAAACTTTCATAATTTTGATTTCAATATTAAAAACGTTAAAATTTTAAATATAGAGCCAAATGAAGAAAAAAGTTTAACTTTGGAAATGATTTACATAAAAAAATGAAAGAATGCAATATATCACAGAACTGATATTCAAACTTTAAGTATTATATACGACAGTCTCATTTCTCATATCCAAATTTGAAAATTGTCAATTTTCCCTGGTAAAAATATCACATGACATGTTAACTTAACCTTAAAAGCTGTTATAACGTTTAACCCATAAGTGTCACATGTCATGTTAGGCGATAAATAATACTGCATGTACAATGATATGTTTAAAAAATCGTGCCTTTCTAGCTTCAACGATCTTTTGTTAAGAAAAATGATTTGATATGGGTACAAATCTGTAGAGAAACGCGTCATCTATAAACATCAGAAAATAAACGCTCTCACTGCGATTAGCCACTAATAAAATTATAGGGAAAATAAAAAAAAATATTCATGAATTTCAAAAAATGCTTGTATGTTTAACAAATTTTATCTATCGGCGATATTTGCGCGTAGTGAATCTATAATCGGAAATTAAACAAAAATTAATTATGAGGATGTACGGAGAATTCGAAAAGAAAACTTTTTTTTGACAACTGAAGTTTGATAATCGAAACTTGCATTATTAAATTAGTCACATTTTCATTAGAAAACTTTTCATATAAAAAATGCGAAGCAATATTACTTTGCATTTTTGTATTATCTCCCTTTTGAGAGCAAATTGCTGTCTCACACAGGCCTTGTGATGACTTTTAAGGGAACTCATAGTTTCATTCTTTAATAAGTATAAATGTAACGAGTTACTTTTTTTGCGAGTCACTTAAAAAAAGTGACTTACCCAACACTAGAAACAATCATTATCACAATTTTTTCAAAAAGTGGACTCATTACGTTTTGTTCGCTTACTCTTCAATCAAACTCAACTGAGCTGAGATTAATTTAACTTCAATTCACTTGAATGCAAGCTTATTTGTCATCTGATCTAATTTTATAGTTCCTAATCTTTCAATTTTTAAATATCCATTTCGTCAACCTATTGTCGTTATCAATGCAGTACCGCATATAGTTCCCAATTTTTTGCATCGCTCTGATCCTACGTACCAAAAACGATACTTTAGACTATACTGAAAAAGGGTAAAAAAACACGGAATATAAAAAACTTCTGTGTTGTTTATCCATGATTTCAGTCTCTTCAAACAGTTTTTAAAGTATCTGCATGGACGTTTTTTTTGCAACTAATTTTTTTTGCCAGCTTTTCTGGATTCTGCTTCACTGTTCGCTGCCACTCTGATTTCGTGACTTCAACACGAAAGCACTGTTGGTGGTGATGGTGCCAGTAGTAGTTGTTCATCCGCTCTCGCCAAGCCGTGCTTTCGTGGTGCTTTCGTCTACGTGTGCTTGCCTGCCTGTCGCCAACGTCGACGTTCTGAACGCGACGCCCTCGTAACGACGCCGCCAGGGACGCAGTGACACGTCTCAGCGATGTGAAAACCCGACCATCCACACTTCCGAAAGGTGGGAATGATGGTAAAGCTGGAAAGCCTCCCCATTCCAAACGGTCCTAGCATCGCACTCGTTAACCCCTTATATCCGAGCTGGTTCGAGTTTCCTGGTCTCCCAATGACGACATCAAGTCGCTTCGTTAAAATTCAACCAAATCCCCCATCACGAGCCTCGAACTTCCAAGTGAGTCCTACATCCACATAGCTCTTCGATTGTTCGAATCTTCAGCGAACCTCGAACTCCTCAATAGGAACTAAGGAATGGAGTTGTTTAAAAAAATAAACTGTTCTTCTCCTAGTATATTCTACTACGAAGACTGGTTTTTTTTTAGAGGGTCGCTGGTGACTCCCTCCAATACTTTCGGGTCTGGGTCATCGTAAAGAAAAAAAATATGCACCAGACAGTTCTTCTTCATTTGTTTATACTTTCTCCTCATCACGCGCTTGAGAGTCTTTACAGAACTATTACATGTTTTCTTGTCGTCACTCCTTATACCTTACCAACTATTTTTTACATATCGTCTGAACCGGTATTTTCAATCCTAGACGCTTGGGAACTTATCCCGGGCTTCCGTTTCCTCTTACTACTACCAATCTGAAAACTCTAGCTCTATTCCGCAACACTACTTCACTATTCTCCTTCTTCAGCAGTCATTTTTTGGCTTTTCCCTACCCCGTGCAACCAGCTGTCTCTCTTAACTCTTCCAGCTTCTTCATCCAATCCTCACCCTGACCTGTACACCTCTCAAATACATGCAACCATAATTCCTGCTCATACCTACATACTCTACACAGATTCTCTTTTTTATTCATCCAATACCTAGATGGTCTTGTTCCCTCTCCTTTTCTGAATCTCACCACTCTATTCAATTTGCTCACCTTTTTAATCTTCCTCGGGTATTCTGGCTCCCCCTCAGTCTTAACCATCCTATACCAGCTGTTGTACCTTGTCTTTGAGACTCCTTCCAATCTATCCTGTTCTTGCCTCGTCGTCATATCTTCCTCTGTTCTCTGCCACTCTCTACCCCTCATTATTAAAATTTTTGGCATTATTTTTTCATCAATGAGTGCAGAATGATTACTTGGAAATAATGTACGGCTTTTTGAGAATTTTCTTATAAAGCCGCGGCTTAACAAAAACAGTTTTTCCTGAATATTTCCGTTCGAACTGAAATTTTTTTGAGGCGCTTTCAAACCTGTAGGGCTGTTTTCACTTCCCCAATACAACCTTCCTAAACGTGTTCGCATATTTTCACCTCCATCTTTATTATCATCTATAACTGCTTTTTATCCTTCTCCCAATACATCCTTTCTTTCATTTCATTTCCTAGTCTGAGCCTAGTCACCCTCTTCCTATACCATTTTCATGCTCTATTACTCAACTTTTCTCCTCCGACTTCTTCTCTCACCACCAACCTTAGTATTCTTCATTCTACTCCAAATCACTCCCAGATGTACTCACCTTCCTTGAATCGTCTCTGTTCAACCCATATTCGCCTCTATCCACCCTAATGATGCAATATCGAAATGAAAATATCGATATGTTCGATATCGATATATCTAGCAATGAAATATCAATATCAACGATATATCGACTTGAAAACATCGATATTTTACTAATTTTTAAAAATATTTTTCTAATAATTATTGACAAATGTTTTTGAATAAAGTAAGTAACAGTAATTTTTTTAACATTTATTCATATAAATAATTATTCATATTGTCAATCAACTTTTTATTCAGTCCAAACCAGCATGCCTGTGAAATATAAATTCAAAATTAAGTGATGGAATATTGTAAATTGGTGAAATGTATAGTTGAAGTGTTGATTTGAGTATTCATTTGAAATTTAATTTTTAAAATAGAATAAAACCTTAAAAACTTTCCCAGGAATCTTAAGAAAATTTTTTGTTATTCTAAAACCGTTCAAAATCCTTTAAAAGCTTCAACATTTTATTCTGAAATCTTTAAAAATCTAGATTTTAATTTAAATCTTTTGAAATCTTTTCAAGTTTCAAATTAAGTTTGAATCTTTTCAAAACTTCTAAATATTTCCTCAACTTACTTGAGTTTCTTCTAAATCAATAATTGTTTAAGTGTTGTTAATGCATCAAAATTTAACAAATTCACTCACAAATAAAAAAAAATTTAAGGGAACCGTAATGTAAGATTTTTAAATTCAAAGTTTGAGTTTAGCTCTATGGAATTTCAACGATTCGAGACTTTCTTCTTTATACAATTTAATTTCAAATTGTTTAGTTTTGAATATCTCATTTATAATTACTCCTTTTGAATGAACATTTAAACATTGCAAACTATTAGAAAAATTCCTCTTCCTAATTAAAAATGTTCAAATTGAATGGGTTGAAAATAGAATATTTTAGAATGAAACAACATTCGAATATGATTTAAAATTTAATAAAAGCATTTAATATATTAATTTTGAGGTTATCGAGATTAAATCCTCAAAAACAAGCAGTTTTGTTTAATATGAATCTTATAATAATTATAATATACATAATATTAAATTATATAAAAAATATTAAAATTTTTTCAGGGAATGTACGTCAGGTACATCAGGTTTTAATTCTTTAGGTGGGCTGATTATTGATTTAGGGGTTTTGTGAGTATTTTTCGGAGTACTTCTCTTATTGTTCGATTTTCTCTTTTTTTGGTTACTTGATAAATATTTTGGACAGTTCGGAAATTGTTGAGGAACAGATCCTTTCCTTAATTTTGGGATTTTGTAATTAACCTGAAAGTTATATCTTTTATAATAAAAAAAATTTAATTTATATAAAAAGTGAATGAATCACAATCTTTTTTTTTTTTTTGAAGCACGTGCAAGTAAACAAACCATCTGCTATATTTGGAATTTTTCTTGAAATTTGAAGGAGAATTTTTAATTAAATATTAATTTATATTACTGCAAACCTCATAATTATTCAAAATAAACAAAATATAATCTCTTTAATTAAATACGTACCGTACTCATGACATTCCCGTCGGGCCCTCTGACCTCCGAATTCCAAATGATGTCCGATTCTAAAAAGTGTTTTTCGCAAACTAGATCCCCATATTTTCAAACGATGTCGTCCCGTAATATGGCTTTTTGCCGCAGCTTAATTATTACCGGATTTCGCGGTACGAGAAAAAAATGAACTTTGTTTTCTTTGCTGTCATAACCTGACTTGCAAACAGGAGCTACGCATTTAACCCCCATGCTTCCCGCACTTATTAAAATAAAAAAAAATGTTACAAAAGTGAAATTTTTCACTGGGCTACACACTTTTGAAAATTATTTTTGGAAATTTCAACGAAATGAGTCACTTTTCAATTATATCTTGAATTTCTCCAATGCATGGCAATGCAAAAGCCAGCCTACCTGATCGGAGCGCCATCTGTTGGATTAGTTCCACTTCCATTTCCCCTCCGGATCGTAAGAGAACATGAAAAGTGGGGCTGTTGCAGGAGGCTGAGTAGAATAGTGTAATAGTTTTTACGGATGAGGTGAATGCAAGAACGTATATAATGACAGGAAGCTCGAGTGGAGGGGGTAGCACGAGAGACGGCGGCTGGGTCCGAGAGCACATCGTTGCGTAGTTTCGTACTGCGCATCAGGCTGTCTCTTTTACTCCGCGAGCGAGAAAGAGTCAAGCACGTGCATTGAAGTTGCTTACACTTTGGTGTTTAGATTTTCGTCAACATTCTACGTTGCGTTTTTAATGTGTTTTTCATGCGAGAAATGGAAAACAATTGAAAAAATGGCGTGAGTGTGTTGTGTCGTGCAATACAGCACCAAATCGGGCGGACAAGAGAAATGTGCAAGTTTATTTAAAATCAATTCGGTAAGTTGCCCTACGACTTTATTTAAGGCCATGTGAGCGTAACCTCAAAATTTTTTGTTTGCATTTTTTTTAAATCAACTTACGCTCACACGAAACGCAATATTGAGTTGAAAATTTCGGAAACTAAGCAAAAAGCACTAAGGAGCGTTTTTCCAGTCCTACATTTTATAATTATAAAAAAAGTTCTTCCAAAAAATTTTGTTGCTTTTTTATAATTATAAAAATTTAGGACTGAACAAACGCTCCTTAGTGTTTTTTATTTAGTTTCTGAAATTTTCAACTCGATATTGCGTTTCGTGTGAACGTAAATTGGTTTTTAAAAAAAGTGAAAAAAAAATTTGAGGTTACGCTCACATGGCCTTAAATAAAGTCGTAGGACAACTTACGGAATTGATTTTGAATAAACTTGTACATTTCTTTTGGCCGCCCGATTTGGAGCTGCATTGCACGACACAACTCACTCGCGCCATTTTTTTCAATTATTTCCCATGTCTCGCATGAAAAACGCATTAAAAACGCGATGTAGAATGTTGACGAAAATATAAACTGTAAAGTGTAAGCAACTCCAATTCACGTGCTTGAACTCTTTCTCGCTTGCGGAGAAAAAGAGACATCCTGATGCGCAGTACGAAATCGCGCAACGATGTGCTCCGACATTACCAACGTTATTTCAGCCACGGATGCTGTACCCCCACCATTCGAGTTCCCTGTCCTTCCTTATTATATACGTTCTTGGGTGAATGCTAGAGTTTGTGCAATCACCTCATTGGTCGAAACTATTCCCCTATTCTGCTGATCTACTGCATAGGGACTGCGCCCTGATATAACCACCCGACTGACATTCTGAAATGACGTAGAATTAAATAAAATGATACAGTGAGTGAAAAGTGTGCTGTCCTGCCTTAGCTCAATTGTAATGAATGAGAATAATCAAAAGATTCCTCCAGCAGTGTACTAAATTAATGAGAACAATGCCAATTGATCAGATACAATATTCTGAAAAATACAACGACGATAAGTATGAATATAGGTTCGTGATATTTATTTTTGGATCTAAAGTCAAGTTTTTAAAATATTTTGTCAGCTGAAAATCAGCCGTACAAACAAGAAATGCAATATCATCGCTCTTAATGATTTCAAGCTTGAGCGAAAAATGATATCTACATTTTTGCTTTTAGGCGTACGGACATTCTGTTCGTTTAGCTCTAGTTGCACGGCCGGGCCAAACGTATGGACAAAGTTTCCTCTTTATTAAATTAGCAAAATTTTTAATTGAATGGTATTATATTGTCACACCCCCTCCATCTTTTCAGTGCCTCCAATCTCCGTAGTTATGCAAACAGTCCGCACTGTCAAATTTTAATAAAAAAAACTCTATATGTCTATTACATGACACAAATTTCCCTCCAACTATATTTTTAATTGAGTGGTAGCAAATTAGTCACACCCTTTTCCAGTTTCCAAATTGTAGAATTTATATCATCTATACAAACATCCTCCAACCTCTGTTTTCACCTCGTCGGTGGAAAATTTTTTTCCACCCATGTGAGTCTTCAGGTAGGTGAACAGGCGGTATTCTGAAGGCGCCAAGTCAGGGGAGTAAGTGGATGGTTCAAAACATCCGAAACGAATGAATTCAAAAGTGCTTCGGTGGCCAAGGCTGTGTGCGGACGAGCGCTGTCATGCAACAAGCACACTCCCTTTGTGAACATTCCCCTCCGCTTGTTTTGAATCGCCCTTTTGAGCTTTTTTAGGGTCTCACAGTATCTTTTTGCGTTGATGGTCTTCTCCTGAGGCAGAAATTCGATCAAAATGATCCCTTTTCGGTCAATCGGCGGTCTTCACGAACAACTTCCTTAATTTCTTGCACTAACTCATCGGTCAAAATGGAAGGTCTTCCACTCCTCTGATCGTGATGAATATTTGTTCTGCCTTCTTTAAATTCCCGACACCACTTAAAAACGTTCGTTCGATTCATAACACCTTCACCATAAATAGCTTGTTTTCGTTGGAAAATTTCAGTAGGTGTTTTTCCTTCTGCGTGAAGGAACTGAATGACACTGCGCACTGAGCACTTGGCGGGATTTCTTATTGACATCTTTCGCGCAAACTGCCACTGCGGGGTTAGTTTTTGTACTACCGAGGTCCCCCTGTGCTCGTTGTGCTCAGGAGAATCCCCTCTACCACTTAATGTTGTTAAACTTGGTGGAAAAAATTCACACAGCCCAAAATGGCAACAGTACTCTTACTTTCTGGACAACCCTCGTAATTGAAGTTTGAATGTGCCATTCTGAAAGAAGTCAGCTTGTCTCAATCCACATTTTCTTATGCTTTTTATGCCTAAAAACTGGCGATACAAGGTTATGAAACACAGTATGCATTTGAAGTTAATTAAACCAGAATCATTTTTATTCAAGAAAATCTATATTCCGTTCAATCCAAACAAAATTATAGGCTTTAAAATTGTGTCCTTCGATTTGGCCACTTAGACCGGTATGGTTATACTTATATAGTTTATTTGGAGAATCAAGCTCGCTCACGTTAAAAAACTATTGAAAGTTGAAATTTAAGTAATAATAAAAGGATAAAGAAGAGGCACCAACCTAAACTATTGTGCGCATTTGCTTCTTAATGGAATAGTATTTCGAAAAAATAAAGCGCCTGCGTACAAAATTGAAAAACGACCGTTACAATCATTATATACATTTTGAAATATAATGTATAGTTTTGGAAAAGTTTATAAACACCTTCTCGTGGTTGTGCTTACCGAACAAACACGTATTTACTACACTCAGAGAAATTTCCTCTAAACGAGAAAGTTAGTCCTCTAATCGTTAAAGTAGAATACTTTAAAAGCAGTCTTAAACCATCTAGTTTAACGCTAAAATGATGTCGTCTAAATCATAGTCACGTCTTTTTATCTATAGGAGACCGTCAGTTATCAATTATAGGATAGGTATCGGTATATATATAGGTATAGATATATTTTGGGAATTTTTTTTGGCGCAATAAAGAGATCAATCGAAATTCTGTAAAATGGGATTTATAATACTAGTAATTAGTAGTAGATTTTTCACTAGAATTTTCAATTTAAAAAAAACCGTGAGTTCTATCAGAAAAAGGTTGAAAACGGTTTTGTAGGTCTTCTTGAAAGCAATAATTTGTGTCTTGGGCTTTTTTTTTGTATTTCGTATAGGTGGACTGAAAATTTGAATCATTTATAATTCTCCACGATTAAAACTATGGATGGACTAAAACTATGGATATGGATTTTAAAATTATGGATCTTACCAAAAAATGGTATCAAGCAAATTTGTAGATTCTTTTATGATGAACAATTTTGATTTTCACATTTTTTTCTTATCTTGCATAGTTTGACCGAAAAATGGAAAATTTTAATTTTAACATAATTTTTCAGGATTAAAACAAAAACTATGCATCTTATCAAAAAATATTGTGAAGGAAATTTGTAGATCTATTTAGGTGATCAATTTTACTCTAAACATTTTTTTCGTATCTCGCCTTATTTGGCCGTAAAATTAAATTTTTAATTTTTGTAAAAGTATTTTCGATAGATAAAACAAGAACCGTTGCTCGAAAATGTCTGGTTAACGAACTCGTCCTTTCTTTCTAGGCCTTAAAAAAGTGTGCCAAACCTCAATCCAATCTGATAAGTCTTTCGAAAGTTATCGTGTCCACACGATACTTCAGACAGACAGACTGACAGACACCTTCGTGAGAACCGTTTTTTTCTGACTCAGATGGTCTAAAAATTCGGAGATTTGATAAAATCCGACAAGTCAAAAGTCGACTTTTGGCCATTTTTGGGCGTCTCCCGACTCACTGTGGTATGATGAAAATGATGACAAAAAAGGACTTCGCTTCTTCATTTGTGAAATCGTAGCTGATTGTTCTCTCGAGATATCCAAAAATCACATTTTCTGTTTTTTCAATTTTTCCCAATTTCTTTTTTTTTCTAATTTGATTAAAAACTATACAGATATGATCAAACTTAATAGAAACTTAAACATGATCCACTAATACCATTATTGATGTCTAGAATATAATTATATAACAGTAAAATGTTAAAATCAGTTTGTCAACTGCTTTTCATACGTTTTTAATGAAAAAGAAAGCATGATCTGTATAATTTCGAAGGTAAAACTCCACAAATGAATTTAGTATATCACTTTCAGCTTGCCCCAGAGCCAACGACGTGGACGTGGTGATATGATGGTCCCATTTATTTATTTTTTTCATGTTTCAAATATTTTTATAATATATTTTTTCATATTTTTAAATATAGTTTTTCAATTGATAAATTTTTTTCAAATAAGAGCGTAATGAATTCCCTCTGCCTTTACAACTTAAATATGTTGTGAGGAGAACTCACCGACTGTTTTCTTCATCCTCGTTGAATAAGTGGGGTCTTCAATCAAGTAGCCACGTGAATATTTAGTTTCGGAAACCTCAGTACTTCTAAAAGCCTTAAGCAGTTCCTCGACAAGTTTGTCTAAATCAGGACCAACCTCCCTTACAGAAAAACAGCAGTTTACAAGTTTATCCATGGCCTTGAAGGCAGATATAAGAGGCAAAAGTCGCAGACATCCCACTTTTTCATAGACCTCGAAATCAAAGAGTTTGTCAGCTTCTTTTACCGACTGGCGTTGCCGTGAAAAATTTCTCCTTGATAATTTTTTGGGATGACCTTTAATTTTTTTGGCCAGATCAATGCCTTCTGTCGACCAACAAGAGGGACTAAGCCATCTCAAAAACAGACGATTGACATATCTTTGTGAGAAATGTAGTTCCAGAATGACACACTTTTGAACTATGTAGGTGTCATCGTCTTCATCAAAAAGGGAAGATTTGTGCTATGACATTCCTTGGCATTTTTCTTAATTTTGCCTTCAGTAGAAAAAATTTTATAGTCTTTTCTCATATCGCCATAAGTTTTCAACCTCATACATTTGTTCGTAGTTCTCAGACATTCTGCATCACTGCTGACAACATCTTCCTGCTCATTCTCTTTTTGATAGGCAAATTTGAATCTGCTTCTAGATCCGAATCATCAACACCATTGTCTAATTCGGTCGAATAATTTTCTGAGAGTACGGTCATGCAGATTTTGAAAAAACTGACCACCGTTAGCTATAACTTTGAGGACGTAATTGCCAATCAGATTTCGCTCTTTCACAACAGTTTCCAATAGTTCCTCAGCATCAGCCCAACCAACATGTCTCTTTTCCTTATTGTCTTATTTTCAGCTTCGAATTCGAATTTGCCATCTTTGTAAACATCTTGTAACTTTTTTGATTCTTAAAAAATATGTTTGCTATAATTGCAGGCACAGATTGTTTACCGGCATTACATCTCAGGAAGTTTGTCAATTTTTTCATTTCATTGAATGATGCACCATTATTAACTTGATAAATATGTAAACTTTCCGCAGGAAATACTACTTTTTGTTTTTTCTCTGGACTCAGAATGATTATTGTCTTAGAACCGGAAGTACTCAAATTCATGGGAAGTCTTTGCAGGAGTTGCGCAAGAATGTTTTATACCTTTTCCTATCTCTTGAAAACACTTTTTTCAAATGTGAATTGAGTTTCTTGAGTCATCATTGGTTTTTTCAGTTCTTGGGTGTTGCATGATACTCGAAGTACCGTGACGTCCATCAGAGGCATCAGTGTGGTTAGATACTTGACGCCAATGACCTTTGCCTTTCTCGACTTTCATACGTCCTTTAAATACTCCTGTTAAACATATGTAACAATTAAATGCATCGCCGTTGGCCCTGGATTTTTTGATAAGATCATGTCTTCATAATTTGGCGTGGTCGATCAAGGTTTTTTAAGGTTACTTTTTTCACGTTCGAGAAGGGTATTGCGGCATGTATTGCAGATGCAAAATGGAAACATAGGATCCGATATTTTGAAATCTTCCTTTGTAAACATTTTCATAAGCTTCTCATGTTTTTCGGTTATGAGGAAAAAATCTGATTTTTTCTTTCAAAAGATGATTTTTTTAACGCATGGTGCACACACCTTCGCTCTATTCTCCTCATTATCACATTTATGATACATTTTTCAATCTTCTGGTTTGAGCAAATATTCCCCCAGATATTTATTTCTGAGGCACGCCAATGCATCACATCCACAAAGTATATGATAATTTGTCTCTTCGCGAAAATCACACGACAACGTGTTTTGTCTCCAATCTTCATGTTAGTCAAGTGTTTTCTCAATCGGCAGTAACCAGTATGTAACTCTACTACTACCTTAATCTGCCTTCTCTCCATGTTCAAGAGTTCTTTAGTCCTCCTACTACATGTACTGAATATAAATTTCTTGGAGTGCAAAATTTTTTTTTCCCCTCCAATATTTTGCATGCTCCTCCGAGAGCCATTTTCCTTTTGCCCCTTACACCGTTGCGTACGAGATACTGCAATAAGGCTCCGGGCCAATCAGGGATTGCGATGCTTCCGTTTTAGCCAGTGCGTCTGCTTTCTCATTTCCTTCAATATCTTCATGGCCGGGAACCCATATTAGTTTAACCCAGTTTTACCGACCACCTTAAGAAGATCCTGAAGGCAACTACAGACTAGTTTGGAAGTAAACTCTTCGGATGCAAGTGCCTTAATTGCAGCTTGACTGTCAGAACAAATGTGAATGTGTTGGCCTTCATATGTCCGTTTACAATTTTTCTCTAGACAAGCCTTAACACGCCCTGGGCGTGTTCCCAAAGATTCCAGCCCCTGTTCTCACGGAGTCTTTAGAACCGCCTGTGTACCAAACGAGACCTCCTGTTTCAAACAAATCTTTCTTTTTCCGTTCATTATGCTATTCATCTCTTTTAGGAAAAATGACCTTGCAAGGTTTCATGAAGGACAGTATCCTGAACATAACATCAGTTTGCATGGCGAGAATAGTATCCTTGCATAGCATGCGCTTACTGATATCATGTAGGTCTGTCATCTCATCATCCCTAAGGTTTCGCCTTACTAGGTGTCTATAGACCTTCGCCGCTGCAATCTTCCTTACGAAAAAGTGTAGCGGCGGGATGTCTAGACTGACCTCAAGAACTGCTGTTGGTGTTGTTCTCATACAGGGTGTCTACTAACCGGGAAAACCTGGAAAACCGGGAATTATCCGGGAATTAAAATAAAACCGGGAATTAACCGGGAATTTAAATTCCAATCGGGAATCACATTTAAAGTCTTCGAAAATGTGATTTGTTTTATCGTGATAAAAGG
>JAUMHM010000083.1:42577740-42594312 GCA_032362435.1 Melikaiella ostensackeni
TTAGGACTTGTCAAATTATAGAAAAAAAATTGAGTGGAACTTTTCCGGGACTTTGATCTTAAAAAAGATCTGCTCGGAAAAGAATGATGTGGGATGTGGGACTTTTCTGGTACTTTTGTCCCTATTTGGAAATTGAGAAGTTTTAAGAAAAGTCGGTGTTTAAGCACTGATTTGTCTTATACATAGTACTTAAGCGGGACTTTATGCGAAATCCCAATGGGACCTTTTCTTTACTTGGGCTGGCAAGAAGTTTTCAAGGATTTTAGTGATTTTTAGGTACTAAGAAATAGCATATAGTTTCAATGAATTTCCTAGAATTCCGGAAGATTTGGAAGGATCTTATAGGACCTAAAAGATTTTAGGAAATATTAGAAGATTCGAAGGAATTTTCAATAGATTTCAAGAATTTGAAGGGATTTCACAAGACTTTATATATCTTGGGGTATTTTAAAAGATTCCAAGGAATTTTCGAGATATTGTAAAAAATGTGAAGTAATCTATAAGGATTTGATCAAATTGTAGGTATTAAAAAAATTTCACATAGTTTTCAAGAATTTCCTTGATTGTCGGACGATTTAGAAGAATTTTTAGATGACAAAGTTTCTTCGTTAAATTCCACAAACAAGCAGGAGGTGTCGATGAAACATTTATCAATTTAATTTAAGAAGTAATTTTTTTCAAATAATTAGATTCCATGAAAGGAAAATAGTCTAAAAATGTATAATTTATCAGTTTCTAAACATTGAAGCTCAATTATTTGTGTTTTATTACCAAATTTTCTGATTTTGCCATTTTCTTCAAACATCGACTTTTATAAAAAAGCGCCCCAGTGATTTTTTTTGTCTCGTAATGTTCGTAATATGTCAGGGAACTATAATTGATAAAGAAATCCCACGTACAAAGACCTTTCAATTAGAGCTTTCCAAATTTTTGACGGTTTAATAGTTTCAAACATACACTCAACTCTCGATTTAATTCGCCTGCATTTACCACCTTCTTAGAATTTCTGCCGGCTCACATTCGTTAATGAGGGGGGCCAAGGGGTTGAGAGAGAGGTGCGTGAGCTCAGCGGAGTTCAGCAGTTCTGCAGCTACAAAGCGGGCAGTTCAAATACTTGCGTGCATATTTCGCATTAATTGTTAAATACACGGGGAAAATTCTGTTTGCATTAATTAGTCTTCATTATTGAAAAGGTCCATCCTCTATGATAACAAAAATCTACGTTTGTACAAAATACAGTACATTAATATTAAGTATTCCTACTGGAAATGGTTCATATAGCCCTGACTGTTTACATCGTAGAAATTCTTGGAAGAGCCTCACACTCATAGCAGGCAATACTCGAGACTGAAGTTGAGCGGAGAGTTGAGTGTATGTCATTTTTTGCAAGGTTTACATATAAATTTTGAATCATATTGACAATTAATGACATTAATTAATCAACACTCATACTTTTTCCAATCATAATTTAAACGAATATTTTTCTCTTTCCTTTTAACTACAGATTTCAGAAAGAATAAATTATCACAATAAGCACATGCTACGTCAGAACCAATTTTTTGTTAATAATACATTCATTAATTGATTCATTTTTGTCATATTCACAATTATCTGTTGATAAAATTTTTCTAATCTCAATTGCATTAAACTCTTGTAAATTAAGAAGGTCATTTATCCTCTGTTCTCCCTTGCGTATCGTTTCTCTTCCTTTTATTACTTTATCACTATATAGCCTATCTATTTTTTTGTATAATTTAGTTTCAGTTTTTCAATTTTTTGAAAATGACTGATCTTCCCTTATACGTTCTTTCCTTTTCCTATTTTTTACGTGAAAATAAAATTTCACCAGTTTTCATTGAACCTGAACATTTTGTTAATTATATAAAAGAATATAAACTATTTATTGGTACAGGATTCTAACTTCACATTCAATATTGCTTCTAAACAAGGTTTTGTCAATTAAAAATAAAGCTCATATACAAAGACAAAAGGACAGGTCTTGGAAGAAAGTATACTTTGAAGAAAACGAGGTTTTTTATTATGAAATTAATCAAAAGGCAGTGTCTACCTGCACCAAAAAAATCGGGTATTCATACAGAAATGTCGGTACACGTAGCCACGATCTTATTGAAAAATTGTTTATTCAACAAATTTTATTCATTGACTAACTTTTGCGAATCTCTTTATAACATATGTTTTAAATTATACTGGTTTACTGTGTTTTAATTTTAAACTCTAAAGGAATTATAAGATAAACAAAGACTTATTCTATGCTGAAACTTCATATTTTTCTAAACACCTATAACGCTCTAGGAAATTAGAGAAATGATCTGAAAGTTTTATAGTTTCTTGAATAAACCACGGATACAGAGAAAAAGTAATACCTGAATGGAAGATTTTCCTGAACCCCGGCAGTTAGCTAAATCCCTAAGTTTTTAGCCAAATCCTTAATTTTCCTAATTACCTTCGACGGATACATATAAGTTCCGACATAAGAAGGTTTGAAAAAAATATGAACTATTTTTTACACAATTCCAAATCTCACCAGAGATATGACTTGACAATTGGGAGATACAGAGAAAAGGTAATACCTGAATGGAAGATTTTTCTAAACCCCGGCATTTAGCTAATTTCCGGAGTTTTCAGCCAAATCCCTAATTTTCCTCATTACCTACGACAGATATGTACATATAAGGTTTCGACATACGAGGGTTTAAAATATAGAAAAAATGAACTATTTTTCACACAATTCCCAATCTCACCGAAGATATGAGTTTGATAATTGAGGCATACAGAGAAAAGGTAATACCCGAATGGAAGATTTTGCTAAACCCTGGCATTTAGCTGATTTCCTGAGATTTTAACCAAATTCCTAATTTTTCTAAATTACCTACTACAGATACATATAAGGTTTCCACATACGAGGGTTTAAAAAAAATATGAACTATTTTTTACACAATTCCCAATTTTACCGGAGATATGAGCTTGATAATTGAAGCGCGTATTGCTAAACGGTGCTAACTCCAATCAAATTTTGATCAAATTTTACAGGAGAGAGAAAAAACCTTCCTAAAGGAGCAGTTGACAAGCGACTGATTCAATTATTGCTCCCTCATGAAGGATGCTTTGTAACGATGAAAATTTTCGAACTTCATTTTTTGACATATATTGACATAATTCGATTTCAGAAGTTCGAAAATGAGGGAAACAAAAATGTTACATGTAGATTTTGATGGAATACAAAAAAAAGAGGTTGAGGTTTAATTATTAAATATCGTGAGAGTGACAGAAAATGAATTTTAAAATTTCAAAATTTCAAAAATTTTTGTAGTTTAGTTGTATAGTAGTAGTCCAGCAGTATATAGTATGATATAGTAATAGTATAGTATATAATAGTATTGGCAGTAATACCAGGTTGTTTAAACCGAATTTTTCCAAACACGGGACGGTATTTAGTTGATATAATACAATTTATTGTTTGTAGCTATCTGTCTACAAAAATTTTCATCTTTACGAAGTGAAGTTATGATATGTACACTTGTACAAAGTTGTACATTTTTCTAACTTTTGTAAGAGAAAAACTTTCTTAAATTTGGGAAAATACCAATATTGTATTTACTACATTTATTCACTATGATGAGACAAATCGATTGATGTATTTAACAGTCCTGTATGAAAAAATAAAATTATGATACATACAGGTTCGTCAATCTGTTTAATGTTTGAAGCATAAAAAATGTACAATTTTGAAGTATTTGAATACGTTGAAATACTAAATTCTATAGCTAAAACTTGCAAAACCTGAATTTTTGCACTGAAATAGGTGTAGAAAAGCGAAAAAGTACGATTTTCGAAGAAAACTGAATTTCCTCAAAAAGTGAACTTAGCATTCTTTAGCTTGTCCTAATACAATTTTTAAAACTGATGCGTTGAAGTTCTGTGCATGAGTCCAATAAATTTTAATTTAAAATAAAACCGTGTACCACAAAAAATGCATGCAAATTGGAATGTATTTCCTAATTTCTTCAGGCGTTATTAAAAAGGTTTATTAATATATTGTTAATTTTATATTACAGATACATATAAGGTTTCGACATACGAGGTTTCAACAAAAAATATATATATTTGAACTTGTTTCTACAAAATTCCCAATCTCTAAAAAAGTCTTGAGTTTGATAATTCTAAAAACTGCTGATTTGGAGTTCTGTGCATTTTTGCACTGGAATGCAGTATGCAATAAAACTTCATACTGATTTACGATGCTTTAAAAATATAATTCTTGATCCTATTTTGCATATCGTGAAGTTGAAACACTTAATTCAGCTAAAAGTAACTAGTTATTTCAATCCAAAGTGTGCACTATTCTGTACTGTAGCATGGCTACATATCATAAGTTATAAATTTTTGTTATTATTTTAAAGTAAACTGAACCAGTACAATTAATGAAAACTGAAAATGATGCACTTATTTTCAACGAATTATTTAAAGAAATGGGACGATTCCACATTCGATATATAATTTCTGACAATGTCCGATTTTTCCCTACAAATTTGGAATTTCTTATAAAAATTGTTCTATACAGCAAAAACCAAACATATTATGTTACTCAAAATTTGAGAAAGTCTTGTTTAGACAACATAGTGAATGATAGGCAACATAAACATAAAAAAATTGCAAGTAAATTTTTCCAAGAGTTTTCTATTCGAATTACCCAAAATACAAAAAATTACAACCTTATATAAATACTATTTTTATCAAAACTTTCAAACGAAACTGGAACAAACAATCTCTAGAAGAAACTTATACATTTATTTCACAGAAAACAATAAAGAATCTTTCGGATTTTTGTTCAGAGAAGGCGAAATTATGTTATGAAATATGAAATCATGACTGGCCCAATTTTCCTGCGTGCCCCGGTTAGCTCCAACTTACGGTAATTATCTTCTGAAGATTTTTAGTGAAATTATGCATAGTCTTTTAAATTAAATTTTTCCTTGTTTTTCATTCAGGTTTCTTCTTAATTCAAATTCTTAAGTTCTGGTTATTTCTTTACCAGATTCAAAAAATGATTGATTTGTTTAAAAGTGGTCGAAATACTCTTTTACCTACTTCTAGATAAAATGGAAATGTCTAGACTCAAGAGAAAAAGAACTTACTTAAAAGGAAGCTTTAAGCATTTTGTTATGATTGAAAGGTTAAAAACTACGAAAATCATCTTTAAACAGACACTTACTAGAAAGGAACGGAAATATTTTAAGTTTTGGGGAAGAGCTGCGTACTCAAGACTTATGTTTTAAGTATTTTTAAATATCTAGTTTGTTGAATTAGCAAACCGATTACGGTGTCAATTATGTTAAACATACCTCAACTAGTATTGCGCATAGTGGTTATAAAACCAAAAACGAAAAGATTCATGTGGCGTAAATGCGGTAAAAGACGATTTTATTACGAAAATTATTTAAGCAATAAACTGCGATTTTAATTGATGGTCATATCGTCATAAATGTACCTATAAATTTAAGAGCCTTAAACTACTATCTTCAATCAGATCTTTAATTATTGTGTGCGTAACAGTTTTTTGCTAATCTCACCTGCCAGCACTGTCATTAGATAATTGAACCCTGTAACAAATGATGAAAAACAATTAGTTCTTGGATCCCTTCTCTGGTAAATCCAATGGATGCTGAAAAGATTTCAAAATAATGCCCAGTGTAATCAGGATTCGCTGAATAAAAAATTTACATGCAAAGTCAGTCATTGACTGACATGAATGATAGTGTCAGTCGCGAGGACTAAGTCAAATAGCCCCCCACCCAAAAAAAAAAAAAAAAATTTGTTGACCTCGACCCTTATCCTTTAATTCTCTCTACTTGTCTGGTGTAGAAGGATTGGCAAAGTAATGAATGAATATTTCATCGATTGACACGTGGATTCCCCTTCCTCACTTAAGTGCCAGACTAACCAGATTACGATTCCGCTCTACTCAACACGCGACGAACCGCATGAGTTATAACGACTTTGCGAAGGTCTAATAGAGTTCCAGGATCTCCATCATCGTGTAAGGAGAAATCCTGAAACGAACTGCAAGAAACTCTTACGAAAAAAGTTTCCTCAACTTCTCCCTAAAAGTTTTTGAATGTTAAGAAGAAATCTCGCATCTTTGGTGGCAAGAGTGTTGAAATATCTTTTGAAAGGTATCAATTAAATTGTAGATGACTGGATAATAGAAAAGATGTAACACGCAAGCGGTGGAACTGAAATGAAACATAGTTATCAGTAGTACAATATGATACAATGCAGTTTTAAAGATTCATCAGAATCTGTCTAAAAAAGTTATAATTTGATCGCAGCTGTTTCATCTTCCAAGGCAACTGATCAGATCACTTTATTATTCACACACGTGGACCCTCCCAAGTTATATCAAATAATAAGTGTGAAAAAGCTTATGAGTATCAAATGTTTAATCTTGAAAAGTCCAGTAAGCTTGACTTCAAGTTGATCACGCGTTATTCAAGTTAGTAGAGGAAGAAATGAGGAAAACTGATTACGTTGACCGCTGTACCAGTTCATGTTATTGTGCAATTAGCAATCAGCTATGAAAATTACTACGCTCACGACGATGTAGCTGTGGTGTTCTTCTCTACCTTACAGACCAGTCGTGCAAGCATAATTTTCTCTGACGATAGGTGCAGATAAATTAGCAATATTTTTTAAAGTTCAGGGTCTAATAGCTTGAGGTTTGTTTCCCGTAATTATCACCAACACTTATCTGTTGCAATGGAATTTTCTGAAGTAATTCTAAGGTATACATCATTGTGCACACAAAATTTAGGTGAGTTGATTCAAATATGCGCTTGTTCAAGCTTCAAAGACTCTATTTGTGAGAACCTTATACCCAAAAGAAGCCACATTAATCGAAAAATCGAGTCATGTCCCTTGTCTAAACGGGAGCCGCTTGTCTTTTTCCAGCTTGGTGGTGAGTTAGCAGCACAGGATCTCCCAGTTCAGCGTAGGTTGACGGAAACCGTCGGAGAACCATGGAGAACCGGTATCAATACTTGGACAACACTCGAGAAACCAGGCAGCATGCGACTTTTTTGGACCATCCTGTACAGGCGTCGAGTCTCGAAAGCATGGCATCAAGGGTTGGGGACCCTGCAGGAGAGAGAAAAAGGGAGATAGAAAGAGGGACAAATCCAGAGGGAGTGAGAAAAGCATAGCAAGCGGAAAAGAGGAAAAGAGAAGAGAGTGGGAGCTGTACTCGGTTATTTATCACGCGCGACGCGGTTCGCCGATCGTATCCTCTCCCCATCTCTGTTACTCTTTCCTCTCTTTATTTACTCTTTCCTCCTCTGGCTTTCACATCTCTCCACGTTTTATCCACGTCCGCAAACCGTGGCGATTCAGGCACCGAGGCTAAGAGTCCATTGCAGAGACCAAGAGGGACTCGTTACGAACGTCCTGCTATCCCTCTTCTCTGCTCTGCTCCCTCGTCCTCTTGGCCCTCATCATATAACTCCAAGGGAAGCTTGACTCTTTCTTCGGTCTCGTGCACGACGAGTATACGAGTTGTATACGACCAGCAAGGCGGCGTTATGTTCTTTTACGTGTCTTGGTATGCCGGGAGAATCTCTAAAAGGCTCGCTCGCCTTGCGGTTTACAGCGGATAAGACCTCAAGTCCGATTCTGGAGTTGTTAAATTTCACGAGGGAGAAAAAGAGAGAGCGAGTGAGATAAGGACTTGGATTTTAAGTGAAGAGTAATGTCTCTTTAACGTTCGCACACGAGTAAGATTTTGGAACAAGTTTGAATGTGACATCATGAGTATACGACAGGTGTTTTTATAGGGGCACATAATACATATCATACTGATGATGCATAGGAAAAACATTTCTGAACGTCCAAATGAAATATTCTCAATTTCTCGATGTGGAGTTATGCAGAAGAAAACCCACTGCATTGCAAATGGAAGAAATGTACCAAACACAAACTTGAAACTTCTAAATACACCATTTTGAGAAAATCGCACTTAAAACGTTTGTGATTTCTATTCAAACAATTGTTAATACTTTTTCGATCGAAAAATTTACCCACAATCAATTTTTTCCCGATTACATAATATCAGTATATTAAAGTGATGGTTAAACTATTACTTCCCGGACAGTCCAACAGACTGGACTTACTTACCAGGACCTCCATCATCATGTAAGGAGAAATCCTAAAACAAAGGTTTCCTCTAAAGTTCAAAATCCTATTCATGGTCAAGCTTAGATTTGTAGTGTTGAGGATATCCTACAAGTAAAAATTTCAACCTCAGAACTAGATTTTTTATCAATACTTCATACTGTGGTCATGGTTCAGAAATTATCTCATCTTCTGAACGCCAAAATGCGAATCCTAATTGCTCTTATCAAAGTGGAAGATCTATAAAACCCAAAAAAAAACTTGGGGTGAATTCTTACTTCATCACTTCTTAAATCCAACACTTATAGGACCACTCTCCTCAGGAGCATGATGTTTGGTGATTGGAATTAACAACTTGGCGACCGTGTTGATTATTCGCTCCCTTTTTTCATACTTTTTCTATGGTAACACTTTCCATTTCTACTTACTTCAATGGATAACTTTCATCAACATTATCTCATTCTATAATACAATGATTCCTATAGAATATATTCACTGGATGAGGCAAATTAGAAAAACCAACATTCAAGCAGACTTTCTAGCCGTTTATTCCATGTAACATTTGACTTATAAGATAACCAACTTGACCTGAATACTACTTAACCGACCAGAGGTTACTGTCAAAGAAAAGTTAGTCATACAATATGAAGAATGCAAGGTGCTTTAATTGAGCAACATAAGGGCAAGGTTCACAGCGTGAGGTAAAAACGATCACCCCCTGGACTTTACTCTAATGGCAGGAGAGCATTTATAGGTGACTATATAGCTAATGCATGTCCAATACTTATACCCTTGGTAAGAGGGTGACTGAGCTTCCGCTGCCAGCAGCGTTGCCAGGAGGGTGGCTATAGGGGTGAGATTATACGGATTGGAGACTTTTGCCTCGTTTTACGAGACCCGTTAGTCGGCCTGCCGTCCAGTTTCCTTCCTTATCTATCCACTGGCGTGTCCATGCCGACCGAGCATTTTTCAACCCTCAGCCTGTGCCAAGCACCCCGTATATTTCCTGATCCCTACCTACCACTGTATACTGCACTTGCACGCGCACACCTCCCTCCTCATTCGGAATACGAGCTGTATATCGAACATACCGAGTGCTATTACTTCCCTTAGCACCAGGTTGGTCTTGCTACTGTCGGTACACTTTGCAGAAAAAATAACGAGGGTAGCTAGATTAGAGACTACGACTCTACAGCATGCTTCAATTGAGATACATACTTGTTTAGAATTCGCATATCTCATTATGAGAAAGATAACCATCTTTGGTGACTCAGTTGTCATGTATTTAACAAGACACTTCTTGCTGCCTTGCTTATAATTAGGGAACTTTTAGTGGGTCCCAGAGTTAGCTTCAATTCAATCACGTCCAGCTTTACGATTCAAGAAAGTTTTCCTTAACCCCGCTCTAGAAATCTAAAGTTTTTTTTCCTTCAACATTGCCCGAAGTCGATTCGCAGGGTTCTAAAAGTCGAAGAGGTCAGACCATCTTTTAGGAACGATTTCCGAGAGGCGAAGTGCGAAGCAGGCGGTTTTGATGTAATCAAATACCATCTGTGCAACAACAGGGTTAATATATAATTCTACACACAGATCTCGTTCACCAACAAGAATGGTGACAATACCAGTGGCAGGAATACCATTCGCAGCAACAGCACCGGTAGCACCAGGAAAAGCGAGCCGAGTTCGTTCTCGCATAGAAATGGGAGTTGGGAGTGGTTGGTATATGTATGGCCTTTCGTGAGGGATGCAGCACCGCCGTCGGCGCGAGAAGGAGAAGGGAATGGAAACATGAAACGGGAGAGAGGAAGAGAGAGAAACGAAAGGGAGAACGGGCTTGACATCCGTATCCGTCTGTACGCTGTGCCGACCTGACGCAAAGACCGGTTGCTGGTGCGGGAATCTAGCTTGCTGTGACGTGATGGGGGTGGATGAGGGTGATTCGGAGGACGAGGATGAGGATGAGAGTGGAGATGGTTGAAGCAGCAACCGGGTTGAGAGCAAAGCCGAGCACGAGTTCGAGCTGAGGGCGAGCAGAAGGAGTGTGGTGGCAGCGTGTAAGGGGTTGGATCTCTGTGGGTGGAGGAATAGCGGATGCTTCGGTGGCTCCGTGTCGGGTTCGATAATACCCGAGGACTCGAAAGGGTGGTCCCGACGCTCTAGTCGAAGCGAAAACAGGGGGATGCTGATATCTGCTTTCGAACCTGGATCGATGGTACGAGGCGGGTGCGGCACTTCTGAAGGAAACCTATAACTTGAGATGCGACTACTTTTTCCTTTAATTATACCCAACTTTCCTTTCATTAAACTGACCAAGATCTCTTACCTGTCGGATCTGCTTTGGAATCGTACCGAGTCCACCGTGACAATAAAGTCTTAAACAGAACATAAGCACGCCATCATCTAAGCTACGCTAACCCATCTTAAGGTAATAATTACCATGACAATAAAACTGAAATTAATCATTTCCGAATCCTACGTCCACATACCTCCCTCCCTGCTCCGCAATGCGACTAACGTTATTCTCACATCCGTTAAACGCTAATTCGACACAAGACGGACACATCGCAGCATGCAGCAGGTACAAATAACACAGACTGCTTAATGGTATGGAATAGCTTTCGACATCTACGAATACATACACATGCGATCAGCTTATCGGAGTGAAGAGATAGATACAAATGTGACAGCGGTATTCTCTGCAAAGCGAGATCTCGTTCCATCCTCTTCTGCTTTTCCGATTCTCTTCCTTGCTTTGCTGCTCTGTTTTCAACCCCCTTTTGCCCCACCCCCTCGAGCTCTGGCACTCTTACTATTCCCCGCACCTCTCAGCAGTGTCACGGTGGGTTCGAAACCCCTGCGACCGCGATTAGGACAATATATTCTACTCCTCGTACTTCCACCCACTGTCTGCAGCAAAATCCTTCAACCCCGTCGCCCACGTGCTGTCCTCAACTTAAATGTCATTCTACGGTTTGGTATTGGTTTGGCGCGCGATAACGGAGATAGGTGCTGGTTGGTTCCGCTAAGCGTTCTTGTAAAACTGTCAACGAGGCTAGAGCTGACAGTTCTAGGAAACAGCGTGCCAGTGTCGCAAAATGCGAGGTTCGACGTCTATCAACTCGTATTCGGAAACAGAGAACAGCCACGTAGTCTAGATTTTATTGAAGTCGTTTATTACAATCGGAAAAATAAACTTTGAGTTCAAAATTAAAATATTGTAAACTTTATTAACAGTTTATTTATTTCACAGTAATTAAAAAATTATTACAAGGTTTTGTTCAGAACCTATGTAAGATCTTTCATTTTCGACCACTTTGGCCTAAAAAATGCGGACTATGTCCGCCACATCATTGGTTACATATTTTACACTCCTCCAGTCTTATTCACATGTGCTTCTTGCCTCTGCTCATTACCTCGTCTTTCCTCTTACATATCACTCTCCTTAACTTGAAGCCTTAACTAATCACATTAACCTATCGCCCTACGCTTCGCATTCCTATCTTCATCGCAACACTTCGCCTTAACTTAACCTTTTTACGCTGTGCCTCGTGATTATCGCTCGCTCTATTTCTTTTATTTGTTTTCTCCATTTCTTCCTTTTGGTCATTTATATATTTTTATTACACAAATTACCATTTTACATTTTCCTTCATTTGTATTACCAACAAGACTACTTATTCCCCCCTCTTTTTCCCGTTTACTGTCATTCTTCTTCTTTCCCAATTCCCTCAGCCACATTTCCATGTTTCTATCATCTATTTTTCCTCAATCATTTAGCCAATGCTTCAATGTTGCTTTGCCTCCCTGACATAAAGAAATCCGAATAGTATTCATAGGCAACCTTGCAGACTGGAACAAATCTTTGCTTAATATCTCTCTGTTAAAATTTATCCGTTTTCTCTTCACTCGAGCCTTGAAACATTTCTTTAAAATATTCCCCCGATTCGCTCATGCTGATCCTATCCCCTATTTCCCCTTTTTCCTTCTCCATCTTAATAATGAACTTCCATGCGACCCCTTCTACTTTAAATCTACTTATTTCCACCTGTAATTCCTTTTTCTTATTTAACTCTTTCTGTTTACGTAACTCTCTTGATTCCTTCCTAGCTGTGGTAAATAATTCCTTTCCTTTTTTCCCCTTTTCCAATATTGATACTCTTTTTGAACCTGCTTTTTCTTCATCTTATATTGATCGTCCCACCAAGCTTTTGTCCAATTTTGTGTTCTTGACCTTTTCTTTCAACTTCTTCTATATTTCACTCAACACTATTTTCTCAAACTCTAGCTTTTTCGTTTTTTTCTGTATAATCTTTCTTTGTATCCTCTGTCCACTCTTTTTTGTCAATTAATTCCCTCTCATTCTTTCTTAATTCTTTTCTTGTTCCGCATTTTAGATCCACCCCTATTGATAGTGATCCGATTATACCCTAGCTTCTATTTTAATTTTCCATACACTCCCCCAACCCTCTATATTAGAGATAACGTAGTCTGTGACTGTTAACGCGTTGCTTCTTACACATGTAAACGCCTCTTCTTCGTCTGCTTTCATATTTCCATCAAGTATATACCACCGCCTATCTTATACTATCTCTAGTAGTTGCTTTCCCTCGCTATTCATTGCTAGATCTTTCGAGTCTTTTACCCCTTCCACTCCATCGAAGTACGTATTACCTTTCCTTTCTATTCTTACATTGAAATCCCCCCCTCCCCTCCTCTTATTATTTCTTTTTCCTCATCCTTAATAAACTTCTCTATGTCTTTAATTACCTCTTTCATTCCTTTTCCATTGTATGTTTTCACTATTCTGTACGATTTTCCTTTTATTTTAACATTTCTTTCCTGTCCGCCAGTCACAACTCCTTTTAACACTTCTCTATCTTCTAGAATCATCCCGACTCTCGTCAAGATTCTTCTACTTGGCTTACTTTTTTTCTTTTCTCTAGTATCCCCTTATAATTCCCATCTAAAGCTACTCGTCAATTTACTTTTGATACTTTTTCCTGCTCTACTCATCTACTCACTCCATTTAAAAAACAGTAAATCGGCATTTCTAAAAATAAAAACATGAACCACCATCTACGTCAATAAAAATCCAACTGACGATCAGTGTCAATAGTGACGTTATTCGCTATTGTCAATAAGAACGCAACAAGTGCACGTAACGTATACTGTTACGTTCTTTTTGACGAAAATAGCGAATGACGTCAATATTGAAGCTAATCGTAAGCTGCGTTTTTATTAACGCAGATGGTGGTTTACGTTTTTATTGGTAGCCATGACGATTTACTACTTTTCAAATAAGATCAGTCGAAATAGAATATTAATTTAAGAAATTAAGCATATTGTGGGTTGATTTAGAACCTATCCATTTAGATTATTCCATTTTCTAAGAAGGAAAAGGTAATAATTCAAACCAATAACACTTTTCTAAAAAATCGTTAACTTTCTCAAACACAACAGGAAAAAACAAGAGGGAGAAAAAAAAGAGTCGACCAAAACCATCCTTACACTCTTTCTTCTCTCCGTCTTTCTTTACTACTGGGGACCAACATGTTTCGAAGCCAATTTAGACTTCCTCATCAGGGGTAATTTATAGGGAAAACGGCAAGTATAAAATTGATAAATTTTTAGATTAGAAAAATATTATTATTACCTTAAAATAAAAAACAGATATGATTGATAGTAATCTCAGTTTCTTGGTACATATTTCATTCATTAATTCAAACTTGAAATTTTGACATAGGCGAAACATTCTGAATAAATACCAAATTCAGATAATTTTATTCTTTAGTTGGAAATTAATGTACACAAATTCCAAATTATGACACAAAATAAGTCATTATATTCAACTAATGATTCCATACCAAATTTTGTTGTATTAGGCAAGATATTTTTTTGAATTAACAGCTTTGTTACCTTCCCTCTTTATAAATAGCATTCCCATTAAATCTCCCTTTTTTTATTTTTCTCATGGTACAAAATTTTAACATCATCCCAATTAGAGTCATGCCCATGTGTAAGTCTATGTATTGTAAGGACCGAGTAATATGGTATCTTGCACTTCTGTGAAAATTATATTTATGGTACCTTTTTTTGTTCTAAGTGATCTTCTTGTTCGACCTATGTGAACAGCATAACATTGTCTACATTTGAATTTGTAAATCACACATTGTTTTTCCAGTTTATCATATTTGTCTTTACTTAATATAACAATCAAGTTGCTTTCGAATGGAACTCTATATATCGTATGTGACCCCAATTTTCCTAACATTGATTTCAAGTTTCTTGAGATTTTTCCGAAATAAAGTAGGACAAACGTATCAAATCTATTGTAATCCTGTAAATTGTTCCTGTTCTGATTATTATCTTTACTCTTAATTTGAATAATTCTATTACGCATATACTTGTCAATAAAAGTAATAGGATAATGGTTGAGAAAAAGAATCCGTTTGTATAATTCAATATTCTTTTCATTGAATGCAGGATGAGATAATTTAAGAGCTCTATCAATTAAATTCTTTACAACTTCTACTTTGTTTTGAATGGAATGATCCGAATTAAAATTTAGTGTCCTTCATGAAGAAATAATTTGTCTATGCCAATCAGTAATGAAATAATTTTCAGCAATTTTTTTTAAGGCCAAATCAAGAAAATTCAATCTACCTTCGGTTTCAATTTCAAC
This sequence comes from Melikaiella ostensackeni, assembly GCA_032362435.1. Lineage (NCBI taxonomy): Eukaryota > Metazoa > Arthropoda > Insecta > Hymenoptera > Cynipidae > Melikaiella > Melikaiella ostensackeni. The sequence continues at coordinate 42,592,607 of JAUMHM010000083.1, forward strand.
CACAGGTGTCAGGAAGTAAAAAAAAAGTTGAGATACGATGCCGACGAAACCCACAAGAGTAGAATGGTGGATTATGTATCCAAAAAATAGAATATGTTTGGTCCCAAATCATTGCGGTTCATGTGTACGAAAATCGGCTAATTTTGTAATTTTCATTTTTCCATATTGTACTACGTAAGTACGTGAAGGCAAACTATGCTTGTATATAATAATATATATACTTATACATGTGTAAGTGTGTGTGTTGCACCAATTTCGGCATTTTAAATATTTCATCTATAATATTACATGAAGAGAAAGTACATAATGAAACTATAATAATTGGGCGTATAAAGGTAGGGGAAGAAAATTACTGTTAAGTGATACACATTTATAATGCCTAATTGCTCTCAATTTGTTTAGTTTCTCAATAAATACTTTGCACAGGATGAAGTGGATGATTACATTATAAAATAAATGTATAAACCACATATATAAACTTAATATGTTTAAGAGAAAAATCGACGACAGGTGCTTTCAACTGGACTGGATAATCGGGATTGTGCATATAGTTCATTTTTCGTCTATCCCAAAACTTTCTGAACACGTGATGAATAGATTCGTCAGTCTGCTCAGACCACAACTCGAGACCTTCCTCTTCGTCCAAAAATTCAAGTGATTCAATATGACTTAATATAATATGAATTTTGAGAGTTTCCGACACATCAATAGTAAGAAGAGGTTTTTTTTAGATTTTTTAAATGCTGTTTTGAATCTGAGTGGACCCTCTTCACACCGAAACAAGAATGTACAATTTTGTTCATGGCTTTGAAAGCTGCGACGAATGGTAAAAGGGGCAACGGCTCGCCGATGTCCTGACAGATTTTACGATCTAATAATTTATCTGATTCATCAAGTAATTTCCTGCCCGCGTTTCCCTCAAACGTGTCACCATGATAATTTTTTGAAACCAAATTAAGACTCTGAAGCCATAGGTGAGCTTTTTCTCTGCCTAGAAGCGGCACGAGACAATTCCAGAAAACCGTACGTTTTGCTGTTTGAACATTCACCAACCAGTGTATCCTCTTCGTAATTCGTTGTTGATTCAGCAATTTCACTTTCTAGTTCCTTGCGATCACGTAAATCTTTTAAGGTTACAAAACAATAGGGTCAAGGAGATGTAGATGTAGCCGTTTGCTGTTAATTAACGAAAAGTATGAGCTTAAAATTGGGGACGAATTTCATCGAAATTTCATTAATCTTTATAAGATCAAATAATACTTTTAAATTATCATAGGTCTTTCTGATTCAAGGCATGATCGCCAACATGATCAGCTTATGCACACTCGTCCATTTTCCAACTTTTCTTTTTTGTTGCAGATAGGCCTTCTTGATCCGAATGTCCTAGATATTCAGTAACATAATTTTCTGGAATCACCGACATGCAGATTTTGAAAAATCCCTGTCTACTATCAGCCATAACCTTTACTGCATAATTACCAACTAAATTTCGTTTACCCAGTGAATCGTTTAAAATATCTTCTCCCTTGCCGCAGTCCACGGGCCTTTTCTGTTTTACGAGGTCTTTTTCAACATCAAACTTCACACGGTGTTTATATACGGAAAAAAAGTTTGCCTGATATGTAGCTCAAAAAAACTGCGGGGATCTCTTCGTAATGACTCTAGATGCTAGAAAATCACCCTCCCAAAATCTGATCTGATCCTTT
>JAUMHM010000083.1:42617495-42640043 GCA_032362435.1 Melikaiella ostensackeni
TGTATGGGTGGGTTTTCTGTAAACTTCATGTCCTAATGTATTATCAGATCTTTTGTAAACTAGTACGTCCAAGAAGGACAATTTTCCGTTTTGTTCAATTTCCATGGTAAACTGGATATGAGGGTGTAATCGATTGATGAAATCGGAAAACTTTTGTAGTTTATCTAGTTCATGTCTCCAGATGACAAAAGTGTCGTCAACGTAACGGCACCAAAATTCCGTTGGGGTACAAAAAGAAGTCTCACCAAGCCAAGTCTAGAGAATAGGGTGGATGAGGAATCAATGCGAAGCCCAGTTCGTGTATTTTTGCAATTGCGATAACGATGGTGTGAGCTGGTGCGTTGTCGTGATGGAATAGCACTTTTTTGCGCGCCAATCGTGGCCATTTTTTTGTAGATCAGCTTTAAAACGGTCCAATAAGGATGCATAATACACTGGTGTGCAAAAGTTTTGGGCCAAACAGATTTTTGACTATATATAGTAAATAAAAGCAGCTAAGGAAGATTGAGCTGGGTGATCTAAACGTTTTACTTTTTGTACATTGAAAAATTCCTGGACTAGTTTTGACTCATGTTTTGGATAATCATCTTGCTGAAAGACCCAATCTTTAGGCATCTTTTTCTTGGAATATGGTAACGATTTTTCTAACAGAATATCTCGCCACTTCACACTATCCATGATGTCTTTAACCTCGTGCAATGGGCCTCCTCCTCGCGAAGACATAGCTCCCAAAACCATGACCAATTCACCCCCATGCTCAACTGTTGACATTCGATATCGGAAATCGTATCTTGTGTTTTTCGGACGTCGAACATACTTCTTTCCGTCACTTCTAAATAGATTAAATTTTGATTCGTCTGGAAAAAGTACTTTACTCCACTGCTTTGAAGTCCAAGGTTGGTATTTTCGTGCAAATGTCAATCGAGCCTTCTGATTTTTCATGCTGATTAATGGTTTTTTAACACCAACGCGTCCAAATAGTCCTACATCATGAAGACGACGTGACACCGTGCTCCTACTCACACTGGCGATGTTTTCATCGCGGGGTTCTTGAGCAATTTCAGTTGCAGTTTTTTGACGTCCGAGATAGATTTGCGTTTAAAGATTTTATCAACTCGTACAGTCGTTTTCCTTGGTCTACCAGATCGTGGGAGGTCCGATAGACACTTGGCAGTGGTAAATTTTTCGATTATTCTATACACAGTACTTTTATCAGTTTTGAATAAAGCGGCAATTTAGCGAGATGCCTTTCCTTGTTCAGAAAGGTTTATCACGGCTTTCCGAATTTCATAATTTGTTTGTCCCGAAATATTTACCTTAGAATGACTTGATCTTGCGTGTGAGATCATAAATCAAAATCAACTAGAAAAATTTAGGTTGCCTATGACCTTTCATTCAAAGATGATTCTTGCACAACGCAGACTAAAAAACCTGGGACGACTGCATGAAGATGAAGTAAAATTTTAGGTTTAAAAAATTGCGAAAAAATGCAGAGGTAGCAAGAATGCTGGTGACTGCAGCAGAATTATACTCAATTGATTAAAATAATCCACATCTGGTACGAAAATTGTAAGTGACAGGTAAACCTTGACATTTGATGAATGCATCAAATGTGAAATTTATATAATTATATTTCACCCGATTTGGTCGAGTTTCATTTTCATTTTGGGGCTCGAATCGACTAGAAGGCTTAAAAAACGTAGCATTAGTCGCATAACATTATAAAAAAGTCGCATGAAATTTTTAAAGATAATGAGAAAAATTATTATCAAACACTGAATGAATGAAATGATAACTTTGTTTGCTTAGGAAAATAGAGCACAATATAGAGCCCTAGAATTTTATGTAGTCCGGGATGAAGAAAGTTTAGTCCAAAATCAAAAAGTGTGCAGTGGAAAATTAACTTCATTTTCTAAGAAAAGTTCCCAGTTTTCTAAGCTAATATTTCAAATGTATTTAGACTAGACTTTAATGTTTATTTAAAATATCACTCTTTAGTCTATAAATTATCAAAATTCCCATTTATTTATTGTAGGCCTTACAGTCTTTCCTCTATTCTCCTCTTTTCAACTTTTTCTCGTTTCGCACTTGAATGCAAACTGAAATAATAGAACCCAATAGAAAAATCCAACTTTTTTTCCTTGAAAATTCGTTCATTTTGGTTTAATAGTCTACTAATATATTTTTGATTGAAAGTTCATCTATTTTTGTTTGAATTTGATTATTTCGTTGAAAATTTAATTGTTTCGCTAAAAATTTAATTATTCTCTTGAAAATTCAACATTTTTTTTAAAAAATTCATTCTTTTCGGTGGAAAATTAAATTGTTTTGTGGAAAACTCCTTCTTTCGGGTGTAAAATTCAACTATTTTGGCAGGAAATTCAACAATTTGGTATAAAATCACCTTTTTTAGAAAAATTCATATTTTAGAATTGAAAATTCAACTGTTTTGTAGAATATTGAACTATTTTGCTGAAAATTTCATTGTTTTGCAGAAAATTCATATTTTCGAGTTGAAATTTCAATCTATTTTGTTTCAAACATTACTGACTGTTTACATCGTAGAAACTCTTGGAAGAGCCTCACGGTGGTAGCAGGCCATACCAGAGACCGGCGCTAAACAGAGGTTCCACTGTATATTCATTTTCGCTGGACCATAAAGTATAATTTTCATCGATAACCTCAAGCGATCAACACAATAACTCAATTAAGCAGAAATTATCAACATTTACGTTTCTAGTTTTCATTAAAAAAATAATTGACAATAGGAATTTTCAATAAATCTTGATTTGATAGCTGGAAAAAATATTCGAAGTTATTTTCAAATTATCACTAATCTATATGTACTAATTTTGAAAATACAACATAAAGTTTATTTTAGAAAATTGTTATTCTTACAAACATTCAAAAAAGGATGAAAGAGCACAAATCGAAAAGATCTTGCACAACAAAGTAAAATTTCATAATACATAATTTATAAGTAATTATTACATGTCTTAGAGAATACCACTTGCTCAGAGCTCAAATATTGTTCTTAATTGTTACAGAATGTTTGAAATGTTATAATTTTCTAATACTTTTTGCTTTCTCATGGAAGAAGCTTTGGAGTTGTAACAATTTCAAATATTCCAGAAATGATTTAATTAAACGCTTATTACTTGATAAAAGTCTGATAGAACGTTCTAAGCAATTGTCCGTGTGTGTGTGTGTCGCCCTTTTGTGTTAACGCGATAACTTAAAGAAAGTTTCAGATAAATTGATTCAATTTGGAGGGCTTATTTTCACCACTAACATTTTAAAACTCACACGAGGATTTTCCAAAAGATTGAATTTTACACTTTTTATGCACTTCATAATACTTTTCAAATGGGGTTTTTATCGAAAAACTTTTTTCATTAACAGTATTCAAAGTTGATGTAAGGATATAAAACATTCCTTGGCTCGAGACAAATCAATTGTCATATAATATTTATACATTTTATTGAAAATTCAGATAGTTATGGTCATTTATAATATTTTAAAAATTGGTGTGATGGTACAACTTCTTTTATTAACTTAATTCAAAGTTTATGCAAAAATAGATCAAAGCCCTTGAGTGAAAACAAATTGATTGACTAATAATTGATTAATTGTGAATATTTCAAATATTCTTTATTACATTCTCCATGAGGAAGCAAAATGCTCATCAGATTAAAAAAATATCACATTTCAAAAAATGTTAAGTGTGACTCTCGGTTTGAATTTGTATTCCCGGTTAATTTCCGGTTAACTCCCGGTTTTATTTTAATTCCTGGCTATTTCCCGGTTTTTACGCTTAGTAGACACACTGAAAATTATCCAATTTATACAGTTTTGTTCTGAAATTATTCAATTATTGATCTTTAAATTCAAGTTATATCAATTTCCCAAATTTCTAACTATAACCAATTTTTAAATTTTCAATCTAAAAATATTTAATTCTGATCGTTCTGAATTTAAAACTCAAGTTAGTAACATTTTGAATATCGAATCAAAAAAAGCAAAAAAAAAAGAAGCAAAAAAAGAATGGATCGAATTTCTTATTGGCCCTTGTTAATTTGTTTCGTTCTTCTCAGTAAAATAATTGATTCGTTATCTTTTTACGTAAACAAATTCCAATTTTTGAGTCTCAGGCTTTGAAGTGCTCTATGAAACTAAAAAAAAGTATCAAAAAAGTATCTGCCTGAAGAAAAAAGTATTCTCAAAAATGAAAAAAGTATTAAAAAAGAAGCCTCCATAAGTCCGCCAAAAATTATTTTTTTCAAAATAAAAACGTAGTGTACAAAATACTTTGAACGGAAAAAGAACGTATTTTAAAGGGTTTCCTTATACTTCTCTGTATGTAAATAACTGCGCCAAAGATTGCATCCAATAAGAAGATGGTCAGAGTTGTGATTTATTTTAAATATCATGAATTCCCTACTGAAAGTCCATTGGATGACTATTAGTTTACCGAAACATTATTTGCCAATAGCGACCCGTTTTTGGAAAAAAATACTTTTTTCCAAAATCTTTTTTTATGGATTGAAATGTTTATTCATTAAATACTCATGTAATATAATGTAATAATTACAAGTCTCTACCAGATAAGACGAATTTTCAACAAACTACAAGAATTTTCAACCAAATAGTTAATTACTTTTTAACAAAGGAGTTCAAATTTCAAGCACGCAGTTGAATTTTTAACCCAAAAGATGAATTTTCAACCAAGAAGATTAATTTTTTACCAGAAAAGACGAATTTCAAACAAAGTACATGGGTAAAAGATATCGCAGGGTTCGCATCCAGCCCCTTGACCCTGCCGTCGGGGGGCCTATTGTTTCGGTAGAGTCGAGCGCTGGCGGTACAGTCTTCTTCAACAAGACGCAAGGTTTGCAATGCGAATCCTCTAGTATACCCATCATTGCGATACATTAGGAAGAGAAAGAGAGACACTAAAAAAAGGAAGAGGAAGGAAAGACAGTGCAGGACTACATATTATGGAAACGGGAATTAAAATTCTTGGAAAAGGGGCAGGGTGTGAAAGAACGTTCCCTTCCCCTTTTCCCGCTTATAAAATAACTAAATATATATATATATATATATATATATATAATATATATAATATTACTCTATAATATAAATAAATATTCGCAAACGACAATTTCAATGTCAATTTGAAAAAATAGTTATCAAATTGACGAAAATAGCAATTATTAGTAATTTTTAGGGCTGAAAAAGGGGTGGGGTGATGGGTTTACTACAGAGGGTTCGCCTTGCAAACCTTGCATCTAATTGAAAAAGACTGTACCGCCAGCGCTCGACTCGGCCGAAACAATAGGCCCCCCGACGACAGGGTCATGGAGCTGGATGCGAACCCTGTGATAGCTTTTACACAAATACATAAAGCAATCAAACAGTTCAATTTATAAATTAAAAAAATGAGTTTTCAACCAAAAAATGAATTTCTAGCAAAGTATTTCAACTTCCATCCAACTAGTTGAACTTCCAGCCAAAAAAAGATTTTAATTTTTTGAAAAAGTTGATCTCAAACGAAAATAAAAACGAATTTTTAATAAAATACTTGAATCCTCTATCAAAATAGATTTATTTTGAATCAATCAGTTGAATTTCCAACCGAAAAAGATGATTAGAAGAAATTTCTACCAAAAGGGATGAAGTTTCAAACCAAAATGACGAAATTTAACAAAAGAGTTGAATTTTCATAAAAAAAAAATATGAATTTTCAACAAAAAAGTTAATTTCCAACCAAAATAGTTGAAGTGAATAAAAAAGACGAATTTGTAGCAAAACAGTTGAATTTTTAGCCTAAACAGATTAATTTTGAAACAAACAGTTGCATTTTTAACCCAAAAAGATGAAGTTTCTACCAGAACAGATGAATTTTCAAAAAAACAGTTGAACTTTATACCAAAAAGATGATTTTTCAACGAGAAAGGATGAATTTCAAACAAAATTGTTGAATTTTCAACAAGATAGTTAAATTTTCAGGCAAATAATAAGAACCAAACGAGATGAATTTTCAATCAAAAAAGACTAAATTCAAATAAATTATGAATGTTTAACAAAGAAATGGATTGTTAATAGTTAAAAATTCAAGGAAAAAGCAGCCACCCGTTTCAGAAAAAAATGACATTTTTCAAAATTTTTTGTTACGGATTCAAATATTCGTGTATTAAATTCTCATACGAAGTCATGTAAATATAAAATTGTTAATACTTGTTTTATAGATAAAAAAATTTTTCTCTTGAATTTTTAACTGCTGAAAATTCAAACATTGAAAGTTGAAGAAAACTGAAAACTGAATTTCAAACAGTTGAATTTTCATTTGTTGAAAGTCGTAGAAAATTCAAAATTTGAATTTTGAATTTCCTTCATTTTTCAACTGTTGAATTTTCAATTTTCTTCAATTTTCAACAGTTGAATTATCGTATTAGAAACTAGTGTAAAAATATCATATTTACATAAATTTGCATGAGGATTAAATAAATAAACATTTCAGTCCATGAAATTTTCTTTCGAAAGGCCGGTTTTCTCGATAACGGTTAGCCATTGGAAAATAATGTATTGGAAAATTATTAGTCATCCAATGAAATCTCAGTAGGGACTTTATGAGATTAAAAAAAAATTCCAACTCTGACCATCTCCTTGTAAGATGAAAGGAATCATTTCGCATTGGCGCTTAAAGTTTTTATTCCAAAAATTTCTATTAAATATAGGAACGCTGACCATATAGAACAATTAAACTAGGTATTAAAAATATCTTCAACAAAAAAAGTTTTTTTCTTAACTTTATAATAATAATCGTTCATTTAGACCATCCAGTCCATTATATACAGGTCACTGTACAAAGTTCAGAAAATACAATGTGACTCCGTGAAGTTTACAACCATAAACAATGACTACCTTCACGCTCGCTCTTACAACATGTAAAAAAAAATTCTCAAAAATTTTTCACATTCGGTTACAACTTTATTCTGATTTGCTCATACTCTGTGAGTTTGACCGAAAAGTTGTAAAAAAATTTCTTCTCATAAAAACAGTCGTTTCCTCAGACATACATTTCATTCATTTTTCATTTTTCTTAAAGTAAAATTTGTTAGTACAATCTATTTTTCATATCACTCCACTGAAAGAAAGTAAAAAAGTAGCAAACTCATCGTATTTATCTGTAATTTCTGCGAAAAAAAATTTTGAAACGTTCTTAACTTCGCTGGGTATTGAACCAGGCACCTCCTGCTTTTCGGACATGATCTGCTACGGAGGTTCCAGCTATCCTTTTGTCACAGAAGTTAATCCTCTTATTTGCCGATTTTCTCAGTTTGTCTGTACAGTAGGGTGGTCCAAATCTTTTTTTTTTAATTTTCGTGCTCTCACCCTTCCACATTTCATTGAATCTACAAAAGAATAAATGCGTATTCGAAAAACAAAAATGATATTTAGAGCTTCCAAAAGCCCCATAAAGCTTAACACGTATTACCATAAGAGAAAAGACGTTTTTTGTAAATTTTATTCAGAATCGTCAATATTATGTGTATAGAGTTGACTTTCAATATTTTTCTTCACAAGTAGCCACAGAATACGAACTAGAAAATACTTTTTGAATTTGAATAATTCATTATTGTTCATAGCAATTTTCTCTAAGAATAGAGTTAGAAAGTAGCGCTTTTCCCGAATTTTTCAAATTTATAGTAGCGAGGGACTATAGAGCGAGGCACTAAGCCTTTAATGTTATCAAAAATAATTGTTTAAATAATGTATTAATATTTAGAACAATATTCGCTTAGAATCATGCTAGAAGGTTTCGTTATTTTTTGAAATGTGAAACTTTTTGTCCGGTTTTCAATTAGAGTGAGGTAATAATTGATTCAAGTTATCAAACATAATTGTTTGAACGATTTATCATTTTTCTAGTAATCTCTTCGAATAATTCTAGAAAGTTGCGGTTTTTTCTGAAATTTTTAACTTTTTTTCCACTTTCTACTCGAAGTACGGTAATAATAATTGCAATGTGAGAAACATAATTGTTTAAAGAATTTGGTATTGCTTATAAATATCTTTTTTTACAGTAATGCTACATTGTTGCAATTTTTTCTAAAAATTTTAATTCATTTTCATTTTATTTCAATCAACTTTTAGCTTTTTGTGTACTTTTCAATAAGAGTGGGGTAATAATTTATTCTATTTGACATATATAATCGTTTAAGAAATTTATTATTATTTTTAATAATATTTTCTTTAAATAATGCAAGAAAGTTGCAGTTTTTTCTGTAATTCCCAGCTTTTTTTTGACTTTTTAGTTATGCAAAAATAATAACTGAAAATCAAGAAGAATTATTTTTCAAAACCATTTGTTTAAATTAATATTTTGAAGACGTTAGCGGAAGAGTGAAGGTACTCGTACTTCATTCCGAAAAAAATGGAATAATATTTAAAACATGATGTTCATTCATTATTTTTTCATAACTAAAAAGTGAGAGAACAGACGCAAATTTTAGAAAACCCCGCGATTCTCTAGCATTACTGTGAAAGAAGATACTTATAAACAATACTAGATTTTTCAAACTATTATGTTTGTTCAATCGCATTAATTATTACCCTAATCTAAGTGTAAAGTGGAAAAAATGTGAAAATTTCAGAAAGAAACGCAACTTTCCAGCATTATTCAAAGTGAATACTCCTAACGATGATAATACATTGCTTAAACAATCATGTTTGTTAACTTGAATCAATTATCACCTCACTCTGAATGAAAAGTGGCCAAAAAGTGTAAAATTTTAGACAAAACCGTAACTTTCTAGAATTTTTCTAACAGAATATTGTTATAAATTATAATAAATTGTTGAAACAATTATTTTTGTTGACTTCAATCAATAAGGGTCTCGTTTCACCATAAAAGTTGAAAAATTCGGAAAAACCGCGACTTTCTAGCTCTATTCTAACAGAAAATATCTATAAACAATAATAAATTGTTTAAATAATTTATTTAAACATTTAATTATCAGCAAAAAGTAATCTATTATGTATAAGAAACAATTTATACTAAAAGAAGCTGCAAAAAAATTATTATTAGCACCAAAAACTCAAAACCCACTTTTTTTCTTATGTGAATTTTTGGAACAATATAAAACAAACTTATAGGGGAGCAATTCGAAAACTGAGTTTTGATTCATATTCTATGGCTGCTTGTGAAGAGAAACGTTTACTTTCAACTCGATATACCTAATATTGTCGTTTCTGAATAAAATTTACAGAAACGTATTTTTTTCTTATGGGAAACACGTTCTAAACTTCATGGGGCTTGCGAAACCTCTAAATATCATTTTAAAAAATACGCAATGATTCTTTTGTGGATTAGAACAAATTTGGGGAGCAAAAGCTTGGAAATTCGAAGACAAAAATTCCAACACATTTTTGGACCACCGTACGGTACAGTAGCCACCTTGCTATGATAATATATCTCATCAGAGCATCCAAACTCAACCAGAAAAGAAAACTCTCATCTCTTCTACTCGAGAAAGTCACTTGTGTGTATAAAATTCTTCAATATTTAACAATTGTTAGCAAGGCCGTCTACGCGGATGGAAACTTGAAAAGGGCGTGCACTCGGCTCATCCATGGGGATCAGTAGCTGGTACTAAGCCCGAAAGAGGCTGCGTGGCGTTGTGAATACGTCATACTGCCTAATCTCTTAGCAAACACTTCACGCTATAACGAGCGCCGGCCATACTCGCGCCACCAGGGTTTGCGCTTTGCGCTACCGAGGCGAGGCGAGGGTGACAAACGGTGTGTGTCGGGGAAAGAGCGAAGCCGGGTTTAGGGGTTGCAAGCCATAGTCACGATGGGTCTGACAGCCGCAGATGGCACTTGCCGCCTTGTTTGTCATAAAACCTCCCCCATCCAGACATCATCCCAGCAGACCGAAAAACCACCCCCGCCTAGCTGCTGCTGCATCGGGCTTTTTGTCGCCACCTTTAACAGAACGTGGCGTGACGCAAACCAAGGGTGCATGAAAGGACGAAAGAGAGGAAGAGGGATGAAGAACGCAAAAAATATTAGGAGGATTAAACAGAGGAGACGCGTGTAATGGCTACGGGAATCATGCTTTTCACACCCCATTCCCTTTCTCTTTCTCTTTTTTTTTTACTCTTTCTATGTTACGTGTTAGTGCTGCCACTGTAATTTAGGGAAAAAGGTTTGCGGAATATTTTATACAATATGGCTTCTATAATGGCTGAAGAGTGGGATGAGTGTGTCAGGAGTCTGTAAGTGACTCTGAAATTCCAGCTATACTTTTCCCACTCTACATTCAAGAGTGGGCAAAGTGTGTTAAGAGTCTACGAATGACTTCCAGATTCGTTTCACACTTTGCCCACTCTTCAATGTGAAGTTGGAAAAGTGTGGTTGGAATCTCGGAGTCATTTACAGACTTCTGCCACACTCACTCCACTTTCTAGTGTAAAGTGGAAAAAGTGTGCCAAGAGTCTACAAATGACATCCAGACTCCAGCCACACTTTGCTCACGCTACATCGAAGAATGAGATAGATGTAGCAGAAGTCTTGAAATGACTTCCAGATTTCCACCACACTTTTCCCGCTCTACACTCAAGAGTGGGATGAGTGTGGCAAGAGTCTACAAATAACTCGAAGCTTCCAATCACACTTTTCCAGCGCGATATTTAAGAGTGTAATAAGTGTGGTAAAAGTCCACAAATGACTTCGAAATTCCAGTCACACTTTGCCCACTCTATACACTAAAAAATGGGATAAGTGTAATAAGGGTCTACAAATGACTTCCACATTTCAGCCACACTTTACCCACTTTTAATTATAGAGTTGGAAAAGTGTGCTTGGAATCTCGGACTCATTTACAGACTCTTACCACACTCACCCCACTGTTTAGTGTAGAGTAGAAAAAGTGTGCCAAGAATCTACAAATGACTTCCAGATTCCAGCCACAATTTGCTCACTCCATATACTGAAATTTGGGATGAGTGTGGCAACAGTCTCTGAACGACTTCAAGATTCCAGCCACACTTTTCCAGCCCTACATTTAAGAGTGGGATAAGTGCGATAAGAGTCTACAAATGACTTTCAGATTCCAGCCACACTTTGCCGACTCCATATACTGAAATGTGGGATGAGTGTGGCAAGAGTCTGTAAAAGACTGCAAGATTCCAATCACACTTTTCCAGCCCTATACCATATTTAAGAGTGGGATAAGTGTGATAAGGGTCTACAAATGACTTCCAGATTTCAGCCAAACTTTACCCACTTTTAATTATAGAGTTGGAAAAGTGGACTTGGAATCTCAAAGTCATTTACAGACTCTTACCACACTCACCCCAATGTTTAGTGTAGAGTGGAAAAAGTGTGCCAAGATTCTACAAATGACTTCCAGATTCCAGCGACACCTTGCCCACTCTACACCGAAGAGTGGGATGGGTGTGGCAAGAGTCTTGAAATGACTCCCAGATTTCCACTACACTTTTCCCACTCTACACTGAAGGGTGGGATGCGTGTGTCAAGAGCCTGTCAATGACTCCGAGATCCCAACCACACTTTTCTAACTCTATTTAACAGTGAGATAAGTGTGATAAGAGTCTACAAATGACTTTCAGATTCCAGCCACACTTTACTCATTCTTAAATGTAGAGTTGGAAAAGTGGGCTTGTGACCTCGGAGTCATTTACACACTCTCACTACACTCACTCCACTCTTTAGCTTCAGAGTGGAAATAGTGTGCCAAGAATCTACAAACGACTTCAAGATTCCAGCCGCACTTTGCCCTCTCCATACACTGAAATGTGGGATGAGTGTGGCAAGAGTCTGTAAATGACTGCAAGATTCGAACCACAATTTTCCAGCCCTATACCATATTTAAGAGTGGGATAAGTGTGATAAGGGTCTAAAAATAACTTCCAGATTTCAGCAAAACTTTACCCACTTTTAATTATAGATTTGGAAAAGTGGACTTGAAATTTCGAAGTCATTTACAGCCTCTTACCACACTCACCCCACTGTTTAGTGAAGAGTGGAAAAAGTGTGCCAAAAATCTACAAATGACTTCCAGATTCCAGCGACACCTTGCCCACTTTACATCGAAGAGCGGGATGGGTGTGGCAAGAGTCTTGAAATGACTCCCAGATTCCCACTACACTTTTCCCACTCTATACTGAAGGGTGGGATGAGTGAGCCTGTAAATGACTCCGAGGTTCTAACCACATTTCTCCCAGTCTATACACTGGAGAGTGGGATAAGTGTGGCAAGAATATGTAAATGACTTACAGATTTCAGTCACACTTTGTCCACTCTATACATTGACTAAAGTCGTGATACAATCAAAATACAATCGACTAAAGTCGATATCATCATTCAGGGGCCATCCATGAATTGCGTAACACAATTGTGGGGAAGGGGGTCTAGCCTGGTGTTTCATAATGGTTAAAAACTACCGGTAAAAGTCGAAAGAAGCATTATATAGGGGCGAGATCTAAATTATCGTTGAATGCGTAATGTGATTCCCCGAAAATTTTGACCCCTCATCTCCTCATGTAACACTTTTTCCGATTTCTCCTATAGTTTTTCACCATTGTGTAATACGAGACCCCCTCTCCAATAAATGTGTTACGTACCTTATGATAGGCCGTTTATTTTTGATGACAATGACAGAAATTTGTGTAGTATCTTTAGAATTAATTTTTTACTATCTTGATATGGAAGATTTTGAATTTCAAATTAGAAAAGAAAAAGTTAAACAAAACTTTTATATCTACTGAGTGCCAATTATCATTTAGAATCTGAGGTCGTTTTCAATTTGTAGTTGTCAATCGTTTGTAAAATTTTCATCAGCTGAAACTTTGAATTTAGAGCGTAGATGCGCTTTTTTTTGTTAAAATGTTAAATCTTATAATTTCACAGGAAGCACATAAAAGAATTCTAAATTAATCACTCTCAAATTCAAATCCTTAAAATTGAAAACCATTGAAAATCAATCGTTTCAAGCTCAGAATAAGAAGAAAAATGTTAAACTTTGAAAATAGAAGAAAATTAAAAATAAATATTCATAATCTTAATAAAATTTTGAGGATTAAACTAGAAAAAATGTTAGAGAAAATTTCAATTCTGAACATTTAATATTAAAAACTTACAATTTTCAATTTTCAGTCAAAAATGGCTATTTTAAAATTGAACTCTGTGACATTCGGATGAATAAAAAAATTAAAGAATGCTACATAATTCATGTTTGATATCGTGAAAATTTGTAAATTGGAACGTTAACAATTGAAGAGTTTTAATCTTCAAGGATGCAAAAATAAGTTCATTCCAAGTTTTTGAAATTTTCAGCGCTTAACAGAAAATAATTTCGAATTGAATCTTTCAGAAGAGAGAAAATTAAAATTGAAGGATTTCAAAAGTCAAGTATACAAAACTGAGCAATTACGATTTAGAAAGATTCAAGAAATAGCGCTAGTAGACATAATTTTAAAAATTTCAAATTCAAACATTGAACGACAGTTTTCACTTTAAAATATCTGAAATTAAAAAATGCCAAATCGAAAATTTTTGAATGATTTCGATTTCAAAGTTGAGCGTTCAAAACAAAACAATATTTTGAATGGTAAACTACCACATTTTATCTATTTTATCTGAAAATGAAACAATTTGAATCTCGAAGCAGTTGAAAGTGGGCAATTAAAAATTTTAAGCAATTTAAATTGAAAAATGAAACATTATTAACTCTTATTAATTAAACAATTTCATACTGAAGGAAATTTAAATATAACGAGTCAGAATACAACAAAAGTATAACACAATTTCAAAGTCAGCTATACCCTATGCGTGTGAAATCATTAAAATCCAAAAAGTTTTAATTCATCTAAATTTTTAACTGCTTGAATGTGACCGCATTCAATCAAATATTTTTAACAAATTCAAGCATTTAATATTAACTACAATTGAGGTCTTCATAACTGGAAACGTTCAAACCTAAACAATTTTTTAATCATTGAAGCTTGAAAAATTTAAAATTAGTCAGCTTGAAGAAAACATGAAAACTTTTATGCAAAGCAAGCAGAAAAAAATTTTGAAATTGTATGCGAATCATATTTTGATACCTTTCACTGATAATTGTGAAAAATTTTTAATTGAAAATCAAATTTTCGAACTTCGTAGGTAATATACATTAATTCCATAATAAAAGATTCAAAAATATATGTAATTTGAAAGGATGATAATTCTAAATTGATTTGAATGTGTCTCAATCGTACAATAAAGAGCTGACGTCATCCAAAAGTTAATTTGAATGATCAAAATCTCGCCGATTTTGGCTCAAACTATGGTTCTTAATTTTCCAATGCAAAAAAGGCTTGGTAATATAAAAGTTTTGTTATATCCTATATCCCCCCGAAAAATATTGCAATATGAATTCGAGTTTACCAAATAATAAAAGAAAGTTGATGAGGCCAGGTCTCAAAATAATCAAACTAGAAACATGATATAATAATGGTGTTCCTAAAAAAGAAGAAGAAAATTTATTATAGGTATTACGTTGATTTGAAAATCAAATTTGAAAAGAGTTTTGAAATGCTTGGGATGAGAAGTGTAAAAAGAAAAAGAAGGAAGTGAAAAATGAATTAAGAAAATGGAAAAAAGGTAAAAGTTTTGGAGAGAAATATAAAAGAGAAAAGAAGGAATATACTTAGATATGTAGTAACAAGAGAAATGGAAACTAAAAGGTTTGAAGAAAAGGCAGAGAAAGCTAGGACGGAAGAAGAGGTTTGGAAAGTAATCAATACAGAGAGAAGAGAAGGAAAAGAGTAAACCAGGATAGTGAGATGGTAAAGTGGAAAAAATATTTCATGGATTTACTAGGAAGGGTAGAGAAGAAAGTAAGGAAGGAAGGAATGGAGGTAAGGGAAAGAGACAAAGAAGAGGACATAAGAATGGAATAAATAGTCAAGATGTTAGGAACAATGAAAGATAGGAAGGCTCCTGGTTTAGATGAAATTCCAAATGAAGTCTGGTAATATGGAGGAAAAGAACTCAAGGAATGGACATAGATAATGTGCAATGGGGTATGGAGAGGAGAGGCGTTACTGGAGTTATGGAAAGAAGGGGTAGTGGTACCGATAGTGAAAAGAGACAAGAAGAAGGAAGTTCAAAGATTATAGGGGTGCTGGACAACGTATATTTTCTGAATTATTTGGTAAATAAAAGGACTAAAAGGGAAAAAGGGGGAATGATAGCAATGCCGCGACGAGATAGAAAAAGTTATGGTGAAAAAGGGGATGAGAAAGGATTCAATAAAGAGAGTATTAGCAATTCTCCGTAGAAAAAAAGAGGGTAAAGGTATCAGAGGAAGTAGGAGATAGTTTTTGGTTGGTGGGAGAAGTGAGAGAAGGTTATTCTCTAAGCACGCTTTTATTTGTTATATTAATCTCAGGCTTGGAGTGAGAAAATGAAGAGAAAAGGATGGAGAGGAGTTAGAATGGGAAAAGAAAAGATCTCACTGTAGAAAAGACAAAGACATTGAGGTTTAGAAAAGGAGCGGGAAGAAGAAAAGAACGGACTAGAAGATGGAATGGAGTAAAGTTAGAAGAAGTAAAGGAGTTTGAATATTTAGAATATACCTTGCAAACAAATGGTAATCATGGAGATTATATAGGAGAAAGAACAAAAAAGCGGCAGGGGTGATGAAACAGATATGAGAAGTAGAAAAAAGGAGGAACAGTAAAGATTGAAGAAGGAGAATGTGGTTGTTTGATACGCTAGTATGGCCGGTATTAGGATATGGAGCAGAGATATGAGGATGGAAGGAAAGGGAAGACACTGAGAGGTTACAACAGAGGTATATAAGATTATCACTAGGGGTAGGCTGGAGGACATCCGGATATATGGTAAGAGAAGAAGGACAAATGGATAAATTGAGTTCTAGAGCAGAAAAGAGGGCAGGAAAAATTGAAGGGAAACTAAGGGAGGGAAAGGGAGAGGAGTTAACTAAAAAGTGTTTGCAGGGAGATAGAGGAAAGGAAAGAAATGGCAATAGAATAAACGAAATGGGAAGAAGAAAGGAGAGAACTTTTTATGAATAGAAGTATGGGAGATGGTAGTGGAGTAAACTATGAAAAATTGGAGAAAAAAGACAGGAAAAGATAATTAGTAGAAAGATGGGGAATGATTGAGGAATCCAAATATAATAAATGATATAAGATGATAAAAAAGGAAGGAGTGCCAAAGTATTTAGAAAAGGGGTGGGGAAAGAGGAGATGGACAAGAATGGCGAGATTCAGGTTGGGAATCGAGATCAGGGAAGGGATGTATGGGGAAAAGGAGGAGAGCAGAAAGTGCAGAATATGTGAATGGGAAGAGGAAACATAGGAGCATGTATGGGAAGGGTGCATGAGAGGAGTTGAAATTTAAGGAAGCTGACAAGAGAAAGTGTTGAAGATTTTAGGGGAGGAAGGATTGGGTAAGGAGTGGATGGAGGAAAATAAAAGAGTGATTGTGAAAAAGGCAAAGCTGAGGTAGAAGAGAAGTGAAAAAAAAGAAACGGAATTCACTTCGATAATATAAGCTAGGTCTAAAAATAATCGAATTAGAATTATAAAATAAGAGTAAAGATGATTGAAAACGGAAAGGATAAATGAATTATGGGTATTGCATTAATTTAAAAATCAAATTTAAAAAGAGTTTCGAAAACTGATAAATTTTCTTGCATCAGATAAAGAAACTTTGTCTTTCAATTAATTACTATTCAGATGGGAATTGTGAAAATATCTTCAATTGGTAAAAAGTGAATTTTTTTTTTGTTCGTTGATGTGAGAGGAGTTCGAAACCATTTAAACCAGGATCGTGACGTCCGGTACAGCGCACGGACATGAAATGCCTCTTTGGCGGACGCGTCGCAGTAATTTTGGCAGGAATAGAATGAGGTCGTGCACCAGACGCGGACGACACACGGAGTGTTTCATTACGAAATCATTCGTTAGTGACTCAGTGAATCGATAGCGCTCACCGAGTTACTGGAAAATTGAGAGTAATTGTCTCCGTGACCAGACACAGAAAGCGAAGAAAAACCTCATAATTTAATGAACCTACATACTCGTATTACAGGAGAAGATTTTAGAATTAAGGGCAACAAAAATTAACTTTTGTGAAAGCCAAATTTTTTTCGAGTGAATTTTATCTTATTGGTAATATTAGTTCTGCCTGGCGATAAAGTAAAATACACCCAACTATAAATTTAAGTCATCTGGATTGAAGTCGTTCCTAGAATTTCCGCCAGGTCGAATTCGTTGATGAGGGGGTCCAAGGACCCAAAAGAGAGGCGCTGTGGGCTCAGCGAAGTTCAGTAGTTCCGTAGCCACAAAGCGGGCAGCTCAAACACTCGTTTGCATATTTCGCATTTATTTTTGAATACACGCGGAAGATTTTCTTCTGATTAATTAGTCTTCTTTATTAAAAAAGGGCCATCCTTTATGATAACGAAAATATACATTTGTGCAAAATACAGTTAATTAATATCACGTATTTCTACTGGAAATGGTTCATACGGCCCTGAGTGTTCACATCATAGGAATTCTTGGAAGAGCCTCACGGTCATCGCAGGCCATACCCGAAACCCGATATAAATCCAGAGTTGAGTGTATTTGCAAAGAGAGAGTCCAATCCTACACTATTATACGCATTATATCATTATTTCTTTCTAATTATACATATAATATTCCGTATTAAAGACGTTTAATAAGTATAGAGTCAAGGAGTTGCCATTTTTGAAATCTGTTGTACACCTTCCATGGAATCTCGTGGAATCCCTGGAAATCTTTGCAATCCTTCAAAACCCCGTGAATTCTTCTGGAAATTTTGGAAATTCCTTAATATTTTTTTAATAATGTGAAAATTCCTTTAAATCCTTTGAATTTCATGGATCGATAGCGTATATAATGTCTTGAAATTCGTTCAAAACGATTAAGTTTCCTGGAAATCCCTTGAAATCCTATAAAAACTGTAAAAATCCCTTAAAATTCTTTGATATTCTGAGAAATCTTCAAAATCAAATAAAAATCCCTCATAATCCTTTAAAATCAGTGGAAATCCCTTAAAATACTAAAAAGCGATTAAAATCCTTGAAATTCCGAAGTAATCCCTTGAAATCTTTGTAATCCCTTCAAAATTCATTGAAATCTTTAAAATCTGTGAGAATCTTTCCAAATCTCTTGGAATTCTTTAAAAAATTTGAAAATACATTAAAATCCTTTGAAATACTGTGAATTCTTTTGAAATATTTCGAAAACTTTCAAAATCCAATAGAATCCCTTACAATTTTGGGAGATTCCGTGAAATCTTTTGAAATCCTTGAAATTGCTTGAAATCTCCTAAATCCTATGAGAATCGCTTATAATCTTTTAAAATCCATGAAAATCTCTAAAAATCAGTGAAAAACTTTGAAAATCCATGAAATATTTTAAGGTATCCCTTGAAATCTCATAAATCCCTTTAAAATTCATTGAAATCTTTAAAATCTCTGAAAATATTCCCGAATCTCTTGAAATCCCTTGAAACGTTTAAATATTCATTGAAATCTTTTAGAAGCCAATGAAATTCTTCGAAATTCCTCAAAATGTTTTATAAAATGCAGAAATCCTTTGAAATCCCGATGAATATCTAGAAGTACTACAAGATCTTTGAAATGCTGTGACTTCTTTTGAAATATCTCAACATCTTTTAAAATTCTTTTGGAATCTTTGAAATCCCTTAAAAATTCATTGAGATCTTTAAAATCTGTGAGAATCGTTCCGAATCTCTTGAAATCCGTTGAAATATTCAGATATCTATTAAAATCTTTAAGAAGCCAATGAAATTCTTTGAATTCCCTGAGAATCTTTTATAAAATGGAAAAATCCTTTAAAATTCCGTTGAATATATCAAAGAATCACGAGATCCCTTGGAATCTTTGAAATCCCTTCAAAATTTATTGAAATCTTAAGAATTCGTGGGAACCTTTCCGGATCTCTTAAAACTCCTTGAAATATTGAAAAACTTATTGAAATCCTTTGAAATTCCGTGACTTCTTTTGAAATATCTTAACACCTCTCAAAATCCATTGAAATCTTTGAAATCCCTTTGGAATTTCTTGAAATCTTGACCATCTGTGAGAATCTTTCCGAATTACTTGACATCCTTTGAAATATTCAAATATCTATCAAAATCTTCGAGAAGCCAATGAAATTCTTCAAAATTCCTCAAAATCTTCTGTGAAATGCGGAAATCCTTTGAAATCCCGTTGGATATTTCGAAGTACTACGAGATCCCTTGAAATATTTGAAATCCCTTAAAAATTCATTGAAATCTTTAAAATCCGTGGGAATCTTTCCAGATCTCTTAAAATGCCTTAAAATATTGGAAAATCCATTGAAATCATTTGAAATCCCGTGACTCCTTTTGAAATATTTCAACATCTCTTAAAATCCCTTAGGATCCCTTAAAATCCTCTGTGATCCGCGAACATCGTTCTTAATTCCTTAAAATCCCTAAAAATTCGTCGAAATCCTTCACACTCTTTCACACTTTTTTCATCCCTTGAGTTCTATTCTTCATTTTATTTTGCATTAAGCTCCCTGCAATTAATCCTTCAATCTATATCTGGGTTGAGTTCTTCTAACTAATTTTTATCTTCCCAGCACTTTTTCTTCACATTTTCTCTGCCAGCCCTCAATTTTTGGCATGTACAATACACATATGAGGGATTGAATGGGGATATACGTACGCAGCATTTTTTTCAGTGGCGGAAAATGAATTATGAAACTTTTTCTGATTTTTAAAATTGAGTTGTCCACGGTATTGGTGAAACCTTCTTTTAAAATTTTTAAATCTTGGGAATGTGAAATTAGAAAATATTACGATCTGTTACACAGGAGAGACTAATTTCTAGCCTTAAAAAGTGACATAAATTGACTAAAAATTACTAAGATGCATTAAAAATGGAAGCAATGTTCTTTTGAATTCAAGAGAATTCGATGAAATTTATAAGAATTGCAGGTGAACTTTAACGAATTCATGATACATTCATAAAAATTCAGAAGGAATTCAGAACAATTTAAGTTAGATTCAAAAGAATTCACATAAATTTAAAAAAAAATCCAAAAAAAATTCTACCGATTTCAGTAAAATTGAAGTTAATTCAGAAGAATTCAGGAAAATTCAAGATACTTCGATGAAATTCATAAGAATTTGAATGAATGGAACAAAATTTCAAAAATAACAAAATTCCCATCGAATGGAAAAAAATGAGTGTGAACAGAAGTCAACAGAATTTAAGTGAATCAAAAAATTTGAGGGACATAAGAATTCTACGAAATTCATAAAAATTCAAGGCGAACTTTTGGAAAATTCAAATAAACTGAACACGATTCAAAAATATTAAAAGAATTCATTGAATTTATTAAATTTGGAGAGAATTTAGAAAAATTCAAAGGAATTCATAAGAATTTGATGAAATTCCTAAGAACTCAAAGTGACTTCAAATGACTTGTGGGAAAAAATATTTTAAAATTTCGAAAAAAATACATCGAATTGAGAAGAATTCCAGTAAATTCAAAAGAATTCAGGGTGAATTCCAAATGAATTAAAATGAATTGAAAATATTCCAAAAATTCGAAATATTTCATCGTTCACAGTGAGATTTGTCTTAATTTACAAGAATTAGAGGAAACTAAAAAAAACAGGGAGAATGGAAAATAATCAAGGAAATTCCAAAACATTGAAAAAAATTTAGGACAAATTCATAAGTAATCAGGCTGAATCTAAACGAATTCAAATGAATTGAACAAGATACAAAATATTCCATTTATTTCAGTAAAATTGGAGTGAATTTAGAAGAATTCGATGAAATTTATACGAATTCAAGATGAATAAAAAAATATTCAAGTGAATCGAACCACATTTTTTTTAATCCAAAAAAATTGAATTGAATTCGAGAGAATTCCAAAGGATTAAGGATGAATTCAAAAAAATTCATAAATAGGAATAGACCTGAATTCAATAGTGTTTAACCCTCGGGATCTCTGTTTCAATTTATTGAAAGAAAAGGGACTGAAGTGATCTTCACGTTCGAAAAAGTGTCTCTAGTGACTTTATCTTAAAAAAGTCACGAAAATGTAATTTCAAAAAGGAGTGAGTAGAAGTGACTGTGTGGCAGTCCTGTATACAACGTTAAAATTCAAACTAATTAGTAATTACAATAAAAGATTGTAATAACGTTATAAAGACTTCATATCGGTATAATTAGATTAGTAATTTGATTTTTTTTAATCATTCTATGGAAAAATATGGACAAAAACAAAGTTTTCTCAAATGATTAGAAATAACTACAAAATATAACATACATGGGAGGGGGGAGAGGTCCAAGCTATTTTTTACGACTTATAACATGGTGGTGGGGAGGGGTAAAGAATTGGCAAAAAATGCATTACGTAATTCATGGATGGACCCTTATCTCATACATTGATAATCATAGTTACCATTTTTGACGTTTCAGGACGATTAAGAGAAACAAGAACAAGTCTTAAACATTGAAATCTAAGAAAATATGACAATTATTTTTAGAACAAACTCAGATAGTGTCCCATATAATTAGATATTCAGGAATTCATAAAATGCGACTAATGGCTTCTTTTGACAAGAATAATGTTCAGTGTAAATACAGTCAG
Organism: Melikaiella ostensackeni; assembly: GCA_032362435.1. Lineage (NCBI taxonomy): Eukaryota > Metazoa > Arthropoda > Insecta > Hymenoptera > Cynipidae > Melikaiella > Melikaiella ostensackeni. The sequence goes on from JAUMHM010000083.1 coordinate 42,639,224, forward strand.
TGTAACCACGTCATACACGTGGCTTTTCATCCCCCTGCTCGGAATCCCTACAGTTGACATTTCACACATTTCATGTTTGCTTTTTGTTGTCCGCTTTATCATTTTCCGGAGATAATGGGGTGCAAGTGCGGCAGTGAGGCTTCAGATGCACCGAACCCTTGTTACAGTATTTCGCTCTTCTAGGGACAGATTAAGTGACACTTCGCTGACAAAGTCTGTTCGCCTGTGATTTCGAAAAATGAATGCGAAATATGCACGCGGGTGTTCGGACTGCCCGCTTTGTTGCTTGGATTTTATTCTTTCCTTTGCTTGACCGTAGTTGGGTGGCACCGATGTTATGAATGGACACTCCACCCTACAACGATTTAGCTGCTTAATTTGGACATGATTATTTACTAATGGAATGAATTTCTCTCATCAAGTTGCGGTTGGATGCATGCTTTTAACAAAGAACAATACAAATAATAATGTAACCTCGGATAGGATTGACACTTCTACTGACGAAAAGCATGTTCTCGGAAAAGTTTCAGGCGATGAATGGAGATTAGGTGTTTGGAATGCTAAAGGTGTACATGATCTTAAAGAAAAAGAATTGCGGTATACAATGCGCGTGAGGAAGCTAGATATTTTCTCTACCGGAAACAAAAAAGAAGGGATGTCAAGTAAGAAACATAGAGAACGGACTCGAACTTTGGTCAGGAGTAGATAATAAATTATATGATACCCAAGGAGTCGGTCTGATTATGAATGACAGAGCAAAACAACATGTCAAAAAGTATGAATGTGTATCACCTAGATTACTATGGGTTAGAATGAAAGT
>JAUMHM010000083.1:42640143-42653251 GCA_032362435.1 Melikaiella ostensackeni
AAATCACTGTTTTCAAAGTTTCAAACTTCAAAAAGTTTCTGCTAACTGAAGATATCGTTTTAAAAATCTGAAAAAATTATGGGAACTCATTTTCATACGTATAAAAAGATTTTTGCTAGCCATAGTCAAAATAAAAAAAAAAGATTGTTGCGTCCTTGACCATAAAAAACTAAATAAAAACATCGAAATTGCTCGCGACACGAATATTTCTTGAAGCTGGGAAAATATTATTTTGCTTAATGATAGTCCAAAATCGCAATTATAGTTATTTTGTTTTTTCCTTCTAAGCTTACATGTATTTTTAGGTCCTAAAAGACCCCTCAAAAGGACATTAGAAAAAAAATTATGATTTTGTACCATTTTTGATTATCTTCGAAACTTCGATTTTCAAATAAGAATGATATTCTTTGTAACTACATTCATCACCACAATTTCTTTTCACACTAAAAGTTTTTGAAAATCGTTTGCTACATCAAAATAAATGAATTCGTACAGTAAAAACTGATTCGATGAAGAAATGATGACCGAACATTGAAATATATCGAAAAAATCACTGTTTTCGAAGTTTCAAACTTTAAAAAGTTTCTGATAACTAAAGATAACGTTTTAAAAATCTGAAAATAATCAAGAAGACTCATTTTGATACGTATAAAAAGATTTTTGCTAGCCATAGTCAAAATTCCAAAATTTTTTTTTTTCGGCCTACCCTAATTATCATTGAATGGTCTTTTTCCATCTTCGAGACCAAACTGCAGGAGACTAGTGCCCTCTTCAGCAAACAACACAAACCGATCATAACTGCTTTAGTTCTGGCTTGGTTTTCATACTTTCCTTTGCGTGACCGAAGTTTGGTGGGTCTGACGTTATGAATGGATACTCCACCTTATAACGATTTAGTTGTTCAATTTGAACATGATTTTATACTTACGGAATAATTTTCTTGCATCGAGTTGTAGTTGGGTGTATACTTTTAACAATGAATAATACAAATAATAATGTAGCCTCGGATAGGATTGGCACTTCTACTGACGAAAAGCATGTTCTCGGAAAAGTTTCAGGCGATGAATGGAGATTAGGTGTTTGGAATGCTAGAGGTGTAAATAATTTTGAAGAAAAGGAATTGCGGGACACAATGCGCGTAAGGAACCTAGCTATTTTGTGTGTATCGGAAACAAAGAAGAAGGAATGTCAAGTAAGAACCAAAGAGAACGGACTCGCGATACTGGTGAAAGAATAATTCTACTTGGAGATATGAATGGCTGGGTTAGTGTGCAACGCGCAGGTACCAACAGGGTAGTGAGCCATTTCGGAAACTCAAAAACGAACGCTGACGGGGAAAAATTAATTAGCTTATGCTTAGAAAAAGGCTTGTTTATTACAAACACCTGGTTCAGACAGGGCTTGTAAGGGATACAAGGCTTATGAGAGGCTCTGAGTGCGGAATCGATCACTACCTGTTAGTTTCAAAAATGGGTCCAGGTCAAGGGTGGAGGAGAAGAAGAACTAATAGCAAGTCGAAGCAGACGCGAGCTAGAATAGAGAATTTGCAGAAACCTGAAGTACAATTGGTATATCGTGAAACGCTGAATAAATATTTAGACCATCATGAAGAAGACTGGAAGAGTGAATTGAACAATAAAATTGTAGGGGATGCATGGATAATACTATGAGATAACATCTTCAAGAGTGCATCTGAAGTATGCGGTACTGCACCTGTAGGAAGAAAGGCTGGAGATGCTTGGTGGAATGATGAAATCCGCATGGCTGTAGACGAAAAAAAGCAAGTATACTCGAGAACATTAAATAGTAAATGTCTTAGCGATTAGGAGAGAATTAGATTATAAAATGATTACAGGGATAAAAACTGAAAAGCCAAGATACTAGTCAAAGAAAGCAAGGATAAAATCAAAGCGGAAGAAGATAAAAGAATGCAAAACTACTTTGAAGGAAATAAGAAATTATTTTGGAAATGGGTTAAGAAGATGAGGAAAGGAAGTTTCAGCACTGAGGAAGTCGGAATCAAGAATGCTGATGGTGAAATGGTATGGGATTAGGACAAAGTGAAAGACTGTATGAGAGATTTTTTCAAAAGATTGTATGGAGGTCAAGCTATAGAGCATAACAACCTTCCCATTGTAAAGAATACGTTAGACGATCCCGTTGTAGGTAGCGGAAGAAGAATCAATATCGACGACATTATACCCGTGATTAAGAAACTAATGAATGGTAAGGCTGCTGGTATGGATGGCATCACGGCTGAAATGCTTAAGAGCGGTGGCGGATATTTGTTTGTGTGACTGAGCGTGAAAATATTTTCTCAGTGGATCGTTATAATTATTCCCGTTATTATAATAGCTTGACAAAGCTCTTCACCTGGGTTGATTGCTAGAGAGATTGATCAAGCAATTAGTGTGGGAGCAACGTTGTGAGATTGATCTAAAACCTACTCCTTTCTTCCTCAACATCCCGTAACCAAATTTCAAGGCTGAAACCATAAATTTTGGCGTTAGGAGACTGGTTGACTTATTCCTTCGAAAATTATCACGTCATCAGACTACAGACAGACTGACAGGCCAACACACAGTGGGATAAATCTGGAATTTACTATGTTTATGATTATGTCTGTTCTTTAAAATACACCGATAAAAACAATTACCTCTGTTATAAACCAATTTAATATACAATAACAAGAAGTTCATTTAGTTTCGTAGAAAAAATTGTTTTTTCTGTTTTTTTTTCTGTAAACTATATATAGTTTACCGTTTTATCATCACAAAATAACAATACAGTTGTTGTGAGCAAATTGAATGAATAAAAACCGATATTTGGCACTTTGACGTAGATTTTATTCTACACCGTATCTAATTCAAATTTCTTCAGAGAATACAGTCAACTGCGAATTTTTCTCATGCATTAATATGTATTATTTTTATATACGAAGTCTGTAAACAAAACCAAAATTTCGGCATTTTTTGCGAAAAAAATTATTCTGTTAATATGCAAATTACAGTATATCAAGGAAGGTGTCCGATTCTGAATTATTCCAAACCTGAAGCCTCAAATAAAACAACAATTACATAACTATTTGAAATTATACCTTGCAATTAAATGTATTTTAGAAAATTATAACGACCTTCCTTCATTTAAAATTAGGATAGATGAAAAAAAAGCATTTTGAAATTGATGTGGTGTCAAAAAAAATTATTTTCATGAAAGTACCAAATAGGGGATCAAAAAAATGTAATTTGTTTACAGGCACTGACTAGCGTTACCAAATTTTCCGTAAGACTAAATTGGCAAAGTATAGTGCTAGGGCTAGACCTTTCTTGATATACTTTAGTTTGTATATTAGTGGAAGGAAAAAAAATGCAAAAATTTTGTTTTTATATATGAAATTTGTTTATAAAGATAATAAATATAAATGCATAAGAAAAATTCACAGTTGACCATATTCTCTGAGGAAATTTAAATCAGATACGCTGTAAACAGAAAAATTCAACATGAAAGTGCCAAATATCAGTTTTTATTCATTAGGATTATTTATAACAATTACAATTATTATTTCGTGATGATGAATTATTCAAGAATTTTCCTTAATGTACACTAAACTATATGTACAGTAGCTATAAAGTTGCTTATTTTTATTGATAATTTTTTAGGAACAGAAATAATTATAAGCACATTATAAATAAAATGAGTTAAGTAGTACAGATTCAAGGGTAATAAATACGGAAATTGTTCTTTTCTTGTAAAAATTGTTTACAGCAATAATAACTATGAACTTTTAGTTACCTTTCAAACATTTCTGATATGCCTCTGCCAATTCATCGTACTTCCAGAGAAAAAAAATTCTACCGTCAAATAAAAAACTTGCATATTTTTTAATTTGAATTGTTTATAACAAATGAGTCAACCATTTTATCAATTATTCATGTTCTCAGAGTGTCCCTGCATTTCTTCAAGCCGATATGGATTATAGGAAAGTCACTGGTGCGAAGAAAAAAATGTTTTCCTCAAAAACACGGGTTTTTGTTAACTTTACGTTAACAAAAAAAAATATATCCAATAAGAAATTTAAAAATATACTTCGATGAATCTCTTGTAAATTTGATCTGCTTGAATTTGAATGAAAATTGTGAATCAAATGAAAATTGTAGGCTGTTGAGGTTTTTGAACAGTAACTCATTCCTAGAATTTCCGCCGACTCGCATTCGTTGATGAGGGGGTCCAAGCGGCCGTGAGAGGAAAGTTTCCTTTGTTATCAAAGTTTCTAAATTTTTTTAGAGAAACTTTATGAGATAAATATTACAAACTTCAAGATAATATACGGGATTTCAAAGTACTTAAAGGGATTTGTAGAGATTTTAACACACATACGCGATTTCATAAGATCTCCAAGGACTTCAAAGATGTAGAAAATTTCAATGGATTTCAAAGGATTTGAAAGATTTTAGTGTATTTTACAAAATTGCAAGAAATTTCAAGAGAATGTAACAAATTTCTATGGATTCTAAGAAGATATAGAAGAATTGCAAAGATTTCGAGGGATTTTATGGTGTCTCGGAGGATTTAATAGATTTACAAATTTGTAAAGGAAATCTTCAAAAGATATCAAAGAGTTCGAAATACGGTTTCAAGATTTGAGAGATTTAAGATTTAAGGGATTTGAAATTTTTAAAGGTTTTCAAAGAATTTCAAGATATTAATAAATTTCTGAGGAATTTCAAACTATTTCTTAAGATTTGAGTAGATGTAGCAGATTCCAAGGAATTTTTATGGTGTTCGCAAAATGTTGAGGGATTTCAAGGAATTTTACAACATTTGAGGACCTCATAGGATTTCGAAAGAAATTAAGAGGTTATATAAGGTTATAAGACATTTCTATAGATTTCAAGGGGTTGAAAATATTGGAAAATATTCCAGCTATTTCAGAGGATTTTAACAGAATTCAAGGATTTTTAATAGATTTCAGTAAACTTCAACGGATTTTAAAGATTTCAAGAGATTTCAAAGCTTAAAGAGTATTGTAAAGAGTTTCATGGAATTTTAAGGAGCTTTATCAGATTCTATGGTATTTTACGAGATTTCAGAGAATTTCAAAGAATTCATAATTTGTGAATGAATTTTGAAAGATATTACAGATTTTGAGATGTTTTACGGGATACTTTAAAGATTTTAAGGGCTTCCAACAGATTTCTAGAGAACTTTGAAGAATACAATGAAACGAACGGGACTTCTAGAAATTTCTCATAACTTCTACGGTTTTCAGGGATTTCAAAGATTTCAAGGAACTTCACCATACTTAAGGAATTAATAGGCATTCAAAAGAAATTATAAGATTTCAAGGCATTCAAAAAGATTGATGAGTTTTCCAGAAATTTCTAGAGGATCAGAGATTTCAGGGGTTCTTGAAGGATCTCAACAGATTTCAAAGTTTTTAGGAGTTTTTATGAGATTTGGAAGGATTTCACGCGATCGAACGACAAATTTTTATCAGAAGAAACTACTGGCAACATAATTTGAGGAGAATTGAGAGAAAAAACAATTTATTCTTGACTATAAATGTCTATAGTATGAACTTTTTAAATCAAATTTCTTTATAAAATTAATAAGAAATTTCGGATGACAAAATACTTGAAGCAAATAATTTTAACGCAGAAACATATTTCGTAAACAAAAATCCATAATTTTATTTTAAAAATCCTCAATTTTGATTGTTTCTTAATTTAATTTAAGTGTGATAATTAATTTCGCCTCCTACGGTGTGGTGCCCATAGGCTTTTGCCTACCTTTGCCTAATGGGTAAAATGATGAATCAGCGATCTCAAAACCCCCCTTCTATCAGGTTGTAGACAAATCTGTAAAAATTTGGAAATTTTAAATTTGTAACTTTTGACGTCAAAGTCGAAATTAGTGACCTCAAAAACCCCCTTGTACCAAGTTTTGGGCGAATATGCGAAAATTTTTGAATTTCGGCCGCCATATTGAATCTGTCATTTTTAATCTGTATCTCTTGACATCAAAATCGAAATTAACAACCTTATAAACCCCCTTGTATCAAGTTTTGAGAAAATCTGTTGAAAAATTTAATTTTGGTCGCCATATTGGATCCACCACTCTGAGTTTATAATTTTGGACACTAAAATCGAAATAAGCGATCTTAAAACCCCCATTGTAATAAGTTTGATTCAAATCTGTGAAAATTAAAAAATTTTGGCAGTTCAATTGTATCTGCCATTTTGAATTTATAACTTTTGATGTCAAAATTGAAAATAACGAACTTATATGCCCCCTTGTATCAAATTTTAGGCAAATTTGTAAGAAAATTATTTCGGCCGCCAGATTGGATCCGCCATTTCGGTTTAGTAACTTTTGATGTCAAAATCGAAATGAGCGACCTTAAAACCCCCCTTGAACCAAATTTTAGACAAATCTGTAGAAAAAATTCCAATTTTGACAATTATATTGGATCCGGCACTTCGAATTTGTAGCATATGACGTCAAAGTCAAAATTAGCGACCTCAAATACCCCCTTGTACCAAGTTTCAGGCACAAATGTAAGAATTTTATATTTCTGGCCGCCGACTTGGGTACTCCATTTTGAATTTGTAACTTTTTACGTCAAAGTCGAAATCAGCGACCTCAAAAACCCCCTTGTACCAAGTTTTAGGCGAAAATGTAAAAATTTTAAGACTTAGGCCGCCAGAGTGTGCCCACCATTTTTAAACTGTAACGTTTGTCGTCAAAATCGACATTAACGACTTTATAAGCCCCCATGTATCAAACTTCAGGCAAATCGGCAAAAAAAATTAATATTGGCCGCCAGATTGGATCCGTCATTTTGATTTTGTAACTTTTGACGTCAGAATCGAAATTAGCGACATTAAGGACGTTGGATAAAGGGGACTTAGAAATTTTTTGATTGCCCCCTAATTATGAATACGGCCCTACTGCCATAGTTATTTTCGGAAGTAGGTTGTAGAATGAATAGACAAAGCTCACCAAGTACTCGGGGTCTAATGACATCCTGGAATCCATATAATGAAAAATACATCGCGTTTCTTATGAGAAACTCAATATTTTGATTAAACACACTCGATTTGAGTCATAATTAATAGACACAACACCGACACTAAATGAAAAAAAAACGGCAACTTTTTGAGAACTACGCGACGGACGATGACAGACGAAGAAGCAGGCCAAGTTGATCTAGCAGCGCGTTCACAAGGCGGTAGCGGTCACTTTTGGTACTTAAATAATAAAATCGCAGAACCCTAGAGAATCGCGGTCGGAAATTTATCTTTTTCCACAAACCTAACTCACGGAATATAAAAAAAAAACTAACAATTTTAGTCATGAACATGCATCCTGAAATTATTTTTTGCAGAAGTACAAAGATGAAATACTATGTATAAAGTTATTGACTAAGTTCATGAGTCACTTTTCTTCGTTAATAAATAACTTCACAATTTAATCTCCTTCGTAAAAAGATATACTCATCAACCTTGTGAAGTTATTTATTTATAAATTCACAAGTGTCTATCCTTTATAAATAAATGAATGAATAAATATACCAAATTTGCGAAATTATTTATTTCCAAATTCACAAGTCAGACTTTCAGGGTCGTATTATTTATGAACCTGTGAATGCATAAATAAATAATTTTATGTGTCGGTGCAATTATTCATTTGCAAGTATGCAATGGAGACTATATTTGTAATAAATAATATTACAATATATTACATTTATTCATGAAAGATAGAAAGTTTCGAATTTGACAATAAATAATTGCACAACTTTTTAGAGTTATTCATTTTCAAAGGAAAAATATAACTGCAATTACAAATAAATAAGGTCACAAGTCAGGGAATTTATTTATTTATAAAGAATTGATTTGTGAATCTGCAAATCAATAATTTTACAGGATCATCAATTTATCTCTTTCACGAAGGAAAGAAACTTCTGAATTCATAAACAAATAATTTTACAAGTTGGTTAATTTATTTTCTTACAAAGGACAGAGACTTGTAAATTTGCAATTCAATAATTTCCTAAAGCTGGTGAGTTTATTCATTTATAAAAGAAAGTAAATTGTGAAGTTAGCAATAAATAATTTGACAATTCAGGAAATTCATTTGCTTATAAGAAATTATCTTGTGAATTTGGAAATAAATAACTTGGCAAAGCTGGTAAATTAATTTATTCATTCCTAAAGGACAGAGACTTGTGACTTTATAAATGAATAATTTCATAAGGTTGGTGAATTTATTTATTCATAAAGGAAAGTGAATTGTGAAGTTAGCAATAAATAATTTGACAACTTAGGGAATCAATTTGTTTATAAGAAATGTACTTGTGAACTTGGAAGTAAATAATTTCGCAAAGTTGGTAAATTTATTCATTTATCCATTCATAACGGACATTGGCTTGTGAATTTATAAATGAATAATTTCACAAGGTTGTTAAATTTATTTATTCATAAAGGAAAGAAAATTGTCAAGTTAGAAATAAGTAATAGTCCAAACTTAGTAAATTTAGGCATTTATAAAAGACTTGTGAACTTAGTAAATAACTTTATAAATAGTAATTTATTTTTGCACTTCTGCGGAAAAGAATTCCAGGATGCACGTTCATGAGGAAAATTTTGAGTTTTTGTTTTGATATTCCGATAGTTAGTTTTGAAAAAAAATATAAATTACCGACCGTGATTCTCCGGACATTCTGCAATTTTATCATTTTAGTACAAAAAGTGACCGCTACTGCTTTGTGAACGCGCTGCTAGATCGGCTTCTCCTGCTGCTTCATCCATTACCTTCCATCACGAAGTTCTCAAAAAGTCGAAAGTATTTCTGTATTTTGTTTCGCATTGAATCACGAAATTCGCTTCATAATTGTAAGGTTTTGTTTGTGGAAGAATGCTATACAGAGCGTTTTTTTTTTATTTAGTGTAGGTGTTTTGTCTGCAAAATATGACTGAAGCCAAGAGTGTTTGACATTTGCAATCTTTTTTTCGGGATTTTTGCTCGGTCTTGATTTCAATGTTTCAGAAAATGAATCTATTTCACCAGAATATTCATTTTCTCATAAAAAAACGCGATGTATTTTTCGTTATATGGATTCCAGGATTTCATCAAATTCCGAATACTTAGTGAGTTTTGTCTATTTATCCTATAATCTAGTTCCGAAAATAAATATAGGAGAAGGGCCGTATTCATAATTGGGGTCAAACAAAAAAAGTTCTAAGTCCCCTTTATCCCACATCCTTCAAAGCCGCCTCGAAACAAGTTTTACGCAAATCTGTAACAATTTTGAAATTTTGGCAGTTATATTGGATCCGCCAATTCAAATTTGTAACTGTTGACGCCAGAGTCAAAATCAGCGATCTTAAATACCCCCTTTTACAAAGTTTTAGGCAAAAATGTAATAATTTTGAAATTTTGGCACCCATATTGGGTCCGCCATTTTTAATTTGTAACTTTTGACGTCAAAATCGAAATTAACGACCCCATAAACTCCCTTGCATCGAGTTTTAGGCAAATCTGTAGAATAAGAATTAATTTTGGCTGCCATATTGGATCCGTCATTTTCAGTTTGTAACTTTTGACGTCAAAATCAAAATTAGCGACCTTAAAAATCCCTTGTACCAAGTTTTAGGCAAATTTGTAAAAAATTTTCAATTTCTTCAGCCTTAATGGATCCGCGATTTCGAATTTGTAACTTTTGACATCAAAACTGAAATCAGCGATCCAAAAAACCCTGATATACCAAGTTGCATACAATCTCGACGAAATCATGAATTTTCACCAGTTTTCGGTGTCTCTCAGTCCACTGTGAAATGTAAGAAGGTAGACCAAACATCTTTTATTTCTCTCTTAAAATCGTCGCATTTTTCGGGTTTGGTAAATTGGCGCAGCACTTTTTCGCTAAATGGAGGTTGCCTTTTTCTTAGCTTATCTTGCATACTTACTGCTCAACCTATCCTTTTTCCTCCAGTCGCAATCCTCCACCCAACCTCACTGATCCTGCCTCGTTTTTAGCGTTTTTACCCTCTATCTCTCTATCTTTCTATCTTTCTCTTCTTTTTACATTTCCCTCTGTGCCAGCGCGCGGATGTAGCGCTGGTCGCAACGGGCCGGAAAATAGGCTCATCTGAATGCGGTACTGCGCGGTTGCAGAGGCGGAGGTGTAGTACCAAGGGAATGGGTCGGGAATAACAGGGGTTGAGGAAAGAGAAGGGGGCGAGTAACGAGGACAGGAGATACGGGGTAGGAGATTGCAGTGCAGCGATTGGAAGGGGTTCTCGTCGTTCATGGGGCTCTGAAGCGCTCTGAAGCACGCACTGACAACACCTATTCGCTTCTATACACACATACACCTGCAAATACAACGTACAACCACGCTTAAACCTATTCTGCACTATGTTTAAACCAAGTAATAATCTACCTTAAGGAAAAAGTGAACGCTCTGATTTAGATAAGAATAAGTGAACTTTTCACCCGCATAAGCTATTTACTTTTTAAATTCTCATTCATGAGAGTGTAATGGAGTCGTCCAAGTTTTCGATCTCGAATTTTTAACGGATCTTTACATTTCGGCACTCACAAGGTCCGAAAGTCATAACATTTTTTCGGCGTCTGTATGTGGGGCAAAATTCGCCAAGTGTACCCGCCTGAAAGTTTGTTGTCCCTAATCTAATTGAAACTCTTCTAAATCGCAGTGTTACAACTCTTTGAAATCCGTAAATTGGGTGTGTCTAGTGCAGCGGGTTGTCAAAATACAGGGGCCACATTCTTTGATGTTTTATATTTTCAATAATTCATAAGTTCTACTAGAGTCATCCAAATTAACCTTTATGTGGGAGTTTTGGCAAGGTATTTCTATAAAGTTTGCAATAAAAATAACCATTTTGTATAAAAAAATTAATTTTATCTCAAATTTTCAATTTTAAAAATGTTTTTGAGTTTTTCTCCAAATGCGACCATTTTTATTTTTCTGAAAATAATTTTAAAAGAGAGCTTGATTCTTTGCCTTAAAAATCGATCTTTGCTGAAAATGAGATGGGAGAAATAAGTTGCCGTACAGTGGGCCTGCACACAGGTTTCACGCGCCGATAAGTTGAAGCACTGCGCTAGGCGTACAAGCAAAAAAATACTTCCTTAGGACAACGAAGTATATTTCGTTAACTTAGTTTTTGTTGGATTAACCAATTTATTGGTTTACTGAACCAAGTCAGATTGGGTAGATTTACTAAGTCGACTTTGTTCAGGAAGTGGACTTGGTATATTTCACCAAGTTCTTGGTTTTCAGAAATCCAACGAAGTACTTCGTTGCTCCAAGCAAGTATTTTTTTGCGTGTACTGCAGTCAATTTCCAGTTTCGCTTTTGCTGAAGCTCAACAGTACTACGTGAATTAATATTAGTAGCAGACCGGAACATATTCACAAATTTGAAGTGACATATATATTTATAGTATCTAAATATTTCTATATTTACAGCACTAATTTTGCTAGAAGAGTTTCGACATAGTCGTTACAGAAAAGTAATAAATAATAATAAGTTGTTCGGCGTGCTTTTTGGTGTGAGCCTGTACGGCAACTAATTCCTTCCATCCCATTTTCATCCGAGGGCAATGGAAGGAAAAGAATCAAGCTTTCTTTTAAAATTATTCTCAGGAAAATAAAAAGGGTCGCCTTTGGAGAAAAATTCAAAAATACTGTTAAAATTTAAAATTCGAGGTCAAATAATTTTGTATACAAAATGGTTATTTTCATTGCTTACTACATAAAATACGCTTTCTGAACCTCTCATATAAAAGTTTAATCTGATAACTCTAGCAGAAATTAGGAATTATTGAAAATATAAAACATAAAAAATGTGGCCCCTGCATCTTAACAACCCTCTGCACTAGACACACCCCCTTTACAGATTTAAAAGAGTTCCACTAATACTACGACTTAGTAGAAATTCATTGAGATTGCGGTAAACAAAATGAAAGGCGGGTACACTTGGCGAATTTTGCCCCATGTCGTTCTGTCTGTTTGGTTACCTGAATGTTGTAGCCACAGTAACTTCTGAAAGATTTGACAAATCAAATCAGTTTATACCTTATAGAGTGGAATGATAATCGCCTTTCTGCAATCATTCGGAACTTCACCGTTCTCAGCACAATACTCGTATATTCATAAATTCGCTCAGCCACACAATCAAATATCCGCCACCGTTCTTAAGCATTTCAGCGGTGATACCATCCACACTAGCAGCCTTACCATATAAAATGGAACCATAAAATTGCCCACAGTTTATAAAAAGCAATTTAATTTTTTTTAGACTAAATTAGAGTGCGAGAGGAGAAGAAGGGTGGAATTTGTTTGGATGAGTTTCAGCCAATAAAAGGAAACCGAGTTAAGTGAGTGTAATAATAAAAAGCAAATACGATGGTTGACACCTCTGACCGAATCGAAAGTTCAGACGGCATAGGATCCCCTTGGAAGACCCCAGGGTGTTTGAGATCGATTCCCCTTCCATGTATCTCTCTTCTTGGCTGACGATTTAACCAGCCACGAAAATCGCTCGTTACGAAGTTCCCAGAGTCCTCGAAAATCTCGTTACGGGACTGGAGGACACCCTCAGGGGGTGTGGAGACTTCGATCGTATCGGAATATACTGTCTCCAGACTAAAAGAAATAGTCGAGAAGGACAACTTTTTGAAACTTGCTTTTGCCACTCGATCTCTTTCCTATCACTCTTACAAGTATTTAGTATTTTAATTGGATTGACACTAATTTTGCATTGTAGTGTATTTTTGATCTTAACTAGGAGGGCTTGCCCTTCTGCGCGCTTCGCGCGCCAACCCCCCATTTTCATCAAGTTGTAGTTAAATAATGTAAATAATTGAGAAAAATTAATTATAAGTCTTTCGAGAAGGTCTCGATTTTTGAAACAGCGCTGGGGAGATATTCTTAGGGTGTACTTCCAAAAAGCACATACCTCCGTTTAATTTGAAACTCCATATACCTACGAGAGTGGGGTAAAAAGTTTCCGGCCTGATAAGGAAAAACAACTTTTTTCGTTTTTTTTTCACTTCATTTTTCAACATAATCTCCCTCA
>JAUMHM010000083.1:42687604-42708029 GCA_032362435.1 Melikaiella ostensackeni
GCCTTCTTCAGTTCACAAAATACTGCTACATGGGGGAAAAGTTATGGAGAATTTTATGCTTCCAATTGGCATGTATTTCGAAGAAGCTTCTGAGGCCCGGAACAAAGATATCAAGTACATTCGACAGTTCAATACACGAAAAATTTCTCGATTGCATGCTATGCACGACCTAATTCAAAAACTCTTTGAGTCCTGAAATCTTTTCATTGCATCCTTGACGCCTGAATGGGAAAAAGTTGAAATTGAACTTGATCAAGAAATCGAAGAACTAATAGAACAATTAAAATCCAAGATTGATTCGAGTGCTGAATCTCAATTTATTTATTCGAAGTTTTTTTATAATATTCTTATTATTATAAATATCGATTATTACTGCACATTGCTGGTCTTCTTGCTGTGTGAAAATGATTAACATATAGTTTTTGTCCAAAAAATTATTTATAACAAACAGATACAGCAATTGCTGATTAATTTAGTTGGTTTCATGTCACAATTAAGCTTATCACAAAAATGACTAAAGGAAAAATTATTCTTTTTTACTATCAAACAACAGATTATAATATTTTTTATCGAAATTGTTATTTCGGTTAAGAAATACGACCTGTGGGCGATTATGAACAGTAAATTCCTATTATAGACCACTGTGAGAGGGTCTGGCCTGGGCTTGACCAAACGTGTAACGTTGTTTTCTCGGCTAGCCTCAGGCCATGACATTTTTCTACGTGAGAATTAAGACGAGAGAATCAAACACAGTTCGGTAGTTAAAAGATGTTAAGTTCCAGTTTCGCTTAAGCAGGTTAGAAAAAAAAATGATAAAATTTAGCTTAAGGCTGAGTTTTGGGTGCAATGCTAAGGCGGAACGGGCGGTATCCTGAAAAACATAATTCTGAAATAAAGGAAATAATTTTGATACCAAAAATTGATCAGAATTGTATATTGCGTTCCAAGGCTTGCAGATACGAATTTCCAGGAATTATTTTTTGGTAAAGTAGAAATTTTCTTACATTAGGGAAAAATGGTAAGTGAAATTTTTAACAAATTGTAATAATTCTTTTAAATAGAGTCGAACAGTAATTTACTAAGCCCCCATAAGGATTATTTGAAAAAATATAGGTGATTCACCGCGTAGCACAGAATTCGAGGGGAAATCTTCCCCATCGCTTCCCTTATTTAAAAGGTTTTTCCGGGATTATCTTCCCCCAATTGCAAGGATCATTAGGGCATCTCTTCCTTGCATCGATGCCAAAGTCTTCCGCGGGCAAATCTTCCCCATCGCTTCCCCTATTTAAAAGGTTTACCCAGGCTTATCTTCCCCCAATTGCAAGGATCATTAGGGCATCTCTTCCTTGCATCGATGCAAAAGTCTTCCATGGGGAAATCTTCCCCGGGCATCGCTTCCTCAAATTAACACTAGGACTATAACACATAAAAAAAAGATAAAGTTTACATCGATTCTATGTGAAAGATTCGCTGCAACGAAAATTAATCTTGCCGGTTAAACTTTACATAAAGCGGAGATGATGTCGTGATTTTAAACTTGCCTGGGTAATCCTTCGTCTGCTTTCGCCTCAAATTTCATTCGAAAAGTAGCAAAAACTAAGACGCCAGCGCTATCTGTCGTCATTTAAGTTCATCACACTAAATCAGAATGGCAATTCTAAGCTGTCAGTTGTTTTTTCCTGAGTAGCGTAAGATGAGTTGCAGTGTTTACAATAGTCTAATCTATTTCAGAGGAGATTCATAAGCAAGAACAATGTTTTATTTGTGTTTTATGTTACCGATCCTACGTTCTACCTCAATTTGCGCACTCCAGCGCGACGTACTTAGATGATATCAGAGGTATTCTTGTTTTTTCTGTGGATGCAATAGCTTCGACAGGCGAGTCCTCCCCAGGCATCTCTATCCCAGCGAAATATTAAATAATGCACACAAGGGTATAGTCGGGCAAGTCATTCCCGGGCATCACTTCCTCAGGCATGACTTCCCCAACGAAATTTTAATATCATGACGCAGTCACATCGACGAGCAAGTCTTCCCAGGGCACTACTTCCTCAGCGAAATATTAGGACCGTGGCACAGTGGCATCGACGCGAAAGTCATTTCCGGGCAGGTATTCCCCAGCGAAATATTAGAACAATGATGCAGTAGCAAAGACGGACAAGTCTTTCCCGGGCATCACTTCACCATCGAAATATTAGGAACATGACAGTGACATCGACAGAAGTTTTTATATTAAATTGAAGGCTGTGGCTACGTGTACCTAAATTTGAGTATGAATCATCAGACTTTTATAGTACAAATGGCCCTGGAAAAGAGACTAATTGTACCAAAATTTCGGTACACATAGCCGGATTTTTTCGATACACCTAGACACTGCTTAAATTAAATAACCATTTTGAATGCTTCAGAAAACCGTTTCATTATTGTATTACTTGACATTTCAAATACAATAAACTAATCGATCGAAAACTTTGATTATTTAATTATAACCAGATTCTTAACCAGCATACAATTTGTTCAAAAATAACATTGAATAACGGATAAAAATAAAAATCGCTCAGCACAAAAGTGCAGCTGACATAATTCAAATTCAAGTGTCTCGTAGAGCCGATAAGACTCTTTAAAAGAGTTGAACGAAGCGAATAATAATCGTCTTGCAATGTATTCAAACGAACATTGAGGAAATAACGTGTAAAAAAGGTCAATTTTTTTAACATTATTTTCCAAGACGAGACTCCAAAGATAACGTGAAAATCCACGTTTTCTTTTTTATGAATTCTGCTCGCTTCCTAATGCAAGAGAGAAAATTAACTTCGATTATCGACACAGCCTTTTTCCTGCACGATATCAACTACAGTACATACGAAGGTACGATTTTAACGGAAATGCTTTTCCAGTGAATCGACGATCGAGTGCAGGTGTTACGTCGTTAAGGGCGTAACGCCGACGCGGTTCTTTTTGTAGCTGCGTTTAAAATTGGTTTTTCCAGATCAACCCTCTAAATGCCATCCCCCGTTTTCGATCCTCTGTTACCTAACAAAGCTATTATACTGCCGACTTTAAAATCCGGAATGTAGTTTACTGAAAGGCACTTTAGAGTGTCGTAATCATTGAAATAAAAGGCAATTATGAATTTCAATAAGTTTTGAAGGCTTCGTTATAATGTCCATCAGGGGTCCGTCCATCTGCTTCCCAAAGAAACTCAAAATTGTGCTAATGGAGGATATTGGAGAGAGGAAGAGGAGATGAGAAGGAGAACGAGGGAGAGGTTTGACCTATGCCATATGACCTCTTACATTTTCATTTTTTAAACCTTGGACTCATTACTTTTGACCTATGACCTTTCATCTTTAAGACTTTAACCTTCAGCCCCTGGCCTTTCATCTTTGACCTCAGAACTTCTACCTTTGACTCTTGACATCGACCTTTGGCATCTCACATTTGACTTTTAACCTTGGACTTCTCATATTTGAGCTGTGACCTCTGCCTTTTCCACTTCGTCTCCTTACCTATAACCTCTGATCTTTCAGGATTGTCATCTGACCTTTCCTCTCCCTTCAGTCCTCCTTTCCTTTTCCATTTGACATTCTTCTAGGAATTAGAGAAAAATATCCCGTCAGCCTCTCTTTTCTCACCCTCTCTCCGTACACTCAAGAAACTCAAAATCGTGCCAATGGGGGATATTGGAGAAGGGAATACAAGATGAGGAGAGAAACGAGAGGGAGATTTGACTCATGCCATATGACCCCTCACATTTTTATTTGTAACCTTGGACATTTCACTTTTGACCTGTGGCCTTTCATCTTTGACCTTGGACCTTCTACCTTTGACACCTGACATATGACATTTGATCTCTCAGGTCTGTGCTCTGACGTTTTGCACCCCCTTCTGTTGTCCTTTCCTCTTTCATTCGACTCTCTTCTAGGAAATAAAAAAATTTATCCCTTTTCATCTAATTATCTTGAAAAGAGGAGATGAGAAAGGGAACGAGAGAGATTTGACCTGTGTCATATGACCTCTCACATTCTTCATTGTAACCTTGGACTTCTCACTTTTGATCTGTGACCTTCCATCCTCAAGCTTTAAGCCCTGGTCTTTAATCTTTGACATCAGACCATCCACCTTTGACTCCTGAACTATGACCACTCACATTTTACTTTTACCCCTAGACTTCTCATATTTGACCTTTGACCTCAACCCTTACCACTTTAACTTATGACCTGCAACCTCTGATCTCTCAGCTTTCTTCTTTGGCCAATTCCACCCCCTTCTATCCTCCATTCCTTATACACTTCACTTTCTCCTAGAAAAGGGTAATCCACAAAAGTTTTTTTCCGTTCAAAGTAAAGTTTTTTATAAACTTTGGCTCCAAAAAAACTTAAATGTAAAATTGAAACTCAATTTTGTTTCTTCAATAATTTGTAATGATTAATTAAATAGTGACAGAATGTCGACCGGAAATTTCGATTTTTAAACGAAGCATGTGGCGCCCTCATAACGCAAAACACATAGTTTGACGTCACATACTTTCAAATCCCGAGAAAATACATGTATTAGTTTCATAAAAACAATAAAAATAGTTAATCATCAACGTTTTTTGGCTGAAAGTATTTCTTTCAATCGATATGCTTGGGTACATTGAGGCCAGTTCGGATAATTTACCAAAAGTGAATACAATAGTGATAAGATATTTTTTCGCGAAGTGCTCGAGTTTTCACATTCTGCTTTTAGCTCTCATCCAAAATGTAGAATATATAAATTCTGGTGCATATTGTATATTCTAACTGAAAATCAAGAGCTTATGTATGATAAGTTCTTCATCGTACTTGTCCACAAACTAAAAAAATGTCTAATTTTGACACTTTTCATGCAAAATCGCAAGTTATCATTCTAACTCCAAACATGAACTTGCGGTATCATGCAAAAAGTATGAATATTAGGCATTTTTTTGTTTTGAAATGATAAAAATACCTATAATATTGATATGTGCATATAAATTAAAGTTGGATTATATTTCGAACCATAAAACATAACCTCAAAATTGCTGATCCCTTCCAGTAGCCCACTATCGAGTGATAAAGTACGATGCACAATACGTATATTACGAAATGAAGCATATTTTATATTTCTTTATTAAAATAAATATATTTGCTTACGCCAAAATAGTTCTAAAGATCTCAGCCACAATAGTATAAGGCCAAGAAATAGCACTCTTGAAAGTAACTTCTACGAAGCTTAATCGGAATTCGTAGGACTTTTTGCGTCGGTTCGTGACTACGGAAGAAACGTGGATCCACCACTATGCGCTCGAGACAAAGTCGCAGTCAAAGCAGTGGATACTGTCTGGTGAATGTGCGCCAAAGAAGGTGAAGAGTGTTTCATCAGCTGGGAAGGTAATGGCCGCAGTATTTTGGGGTTCCCAATGAATTATCTTCACTGATTACTTGGAGAAGGGTGAAACTGTAACAGGAACGTACTATGCATTCTTATCGGACCGCTTAAAAGCCTACGTACAAAAAAAAATGGCCACAATCGGCACGCAAAAAAGTGCTGTTTTATCACGACAACGCACCGGTTCACTCCTCCGCAATCGCAGTGGCAAAAATACACGAACTGAGCTTCAAATTCATTCCTCATCCACCCTATTCTCCAGACTTGGATCCGTGCGACTTCTTTCTATTCCCCAACTTGGAGACCTGGCTCGTTGGGAAGAGATTCTCGTCCAGTGAAGAAGTAATCGATACCGTTAATGCGTATTTTTCAGACCTCGAGAGATCTTACTTTTCTGAAGGGATGAAGAAATTGAAATATCGCTGGACTAAGTGTGTAGCTCTTGAAGGCGACTATTGAGAAATAAAGGCAAACTTTTAAAAAAAATGTTACTTTCTTACTAAACTTATCAAACTATCTCGTACACATAAACATATTTTCTCAAGTATTTCAGCACAGGCATTTGCACATTCAGGCACGGAAAACCAGCCTTAGCATTTATTTATTTCCAGTTTCTTGAAGAAAAAGCATGAAGCTCTAGCTTGCTTAGAAAATATTTAAAATACGTGACGTCACACCCAGGTGGCGGCATGGCGGAACAGAAATACAAATTTAAGCTTCGAAACTATTATTATTAACTATTATAGAATTTATTCATTCTCATTTTCTTGAAGAAAAAGCATGAAGCTCTAGCTTGCTTAGAAAATATTTAAAATACGTGACGTCACATCCAGGTGGCGGCATGGTGGGACAGAAATACAAATTTGATGAGGGTTTACATTTATCTTTTTCGAATAAGACCCTGTTGGAGAAAAATTATCTCTTTAGCCTCTCTCTTACCCCCCTCAAGCGCCCAACTTCACGAACTGCGATTTCTTAAGTATCGCTTTCACAGATGCACTCTTTTTTTGATAGAATAAGGTACTGTTTATGACTCTTAATTCCTATTCGGACCTAATTTACATATTTGGATCGCATATGACATAAAGCACTAATTTCATTTTGGAGACGGAAGCAAACGTGAATTACAATTTTTTCAAATAGACTCAAAAGTGAAATTTTATACATAAAAACCTTTCGCAATAATATTTCTCATAAGGTAAAAAGATATTAAAATTTTTGTAGAAAAAAAGTAAAGAAAAAAATTGCCGGGAATATTTGAAGAACCCCATATACATAATGGGGTTCATTTATTGAATGTGCCCCGAATGCTATTTCCCGGCGGTTGCTACAACCCTTTTTTCAAAGTCGTCGCGGGAATTTCGTAGCACCAGGTACATGGTCGTAGTCTCCACGGCTTAAGTTAAAGGGGAAGTTACCTTAAGGAGGAACGCGCGAGATTCTGAAAAAAAGAATTTTGAAATAAAAGAAACAATTTTGATAAAAATATTGCTCATTATCGTATATTTAGTTTCAAGACTTGCAAATAGTAATTTCAGAGAATTAATTATTTTTAAAGCAAAAATTTCCTGACATTTTCGAAGAATGGTAACTGATAGTGTTTAACAAATTGTGAAATGTATTATTATAGTAAAATGAGTATCAGGAATAGTACCTCGAGAAAAGGAATCGTTAAAAAAACGCATTTTAGTTTAAAACCCTTAATATTGAACAATTTTGATTTGAATCGTTCATGAGGTATTCTAATTTGATAAGTTAGAAATTATACAATTATAAGTAAGTAGTAAAATAATGCTCGTGATCAGTTTCTTATTTATAGCACAGTTCGAAATACAATTTAATATTTACTTTCAACAGTCCCACAACGTTTCCTTTTTCCATACATTCATTTAAAACAAAAAATCTCAAATTTGAAAATTGTACATCAGTAATCAAAATATATCAAATATCAATAACGAAAATTAATAAAAACATAATTAAACTTGCAATTTCAAAAAACTTTGAATTAAAAGACTTTAATTTGAATAGGGCCGTGGCTGCATGTACCAAAATTTCGGTACGAATGACTGGATTTTTTTCGGTTCCCTGAATAATTTCGAATTAAAATTATTCAAAGTCAAACAATTTTGATCTTGCCGTATTTTAATTGCATTGGAATCTTTATATTTTGAAGAATTAGAATTGAAACTCAAAATATTCAAGATTTTTATAGCCTTGAATTTGAAATTCTACAATATACATAAAAGACTTCTAATTTCATATTGTGAGGTTCTGAAACTTGAAATTAGAAATTATTTTTAAATTGTTGAATTTGCTTTTACATTTGAATATATCTAATTTGGATTGCTTAGTACTGCAATTTTTCAAGTTTCATGACCTGAATATACAAATTATTTTCACTGTAAAATTGAATTGAGTTTCAGTTTATCGAATTTAGAACGAGAATAATTTTAAAATAAATAGATGCGTCCACACTGATGAGAAATTAACTTCATTTTGAATTGAAATTATAAAATATTTGAGCAATTCCAGATTTAAAGTCTTTCGTTTGTAAATTTTTCATTATTGAAAAAAAAAATTTTTGAGCAAAAATGGAAAGTTTAGAAAAAATGTGGATTGAAAGGAAATAAGGGGATAACTGTAAGACCTCCAAGCTCTGAATTACATTGATCGTCTTGCCATTGAATTTTGATTTTTGAAAAACTGCTATTAGTTAATAATTAATAAATCCAATCTCTTCAATTTTAAATAAAAAAAGAAATCAATTTTCTCAAAGCTCCATCAGCCTTAAGGAATACACTCTCATCATACTCGCACTTCACGCTCGATTTCTGCAAACACTGAGAAAAAAATTTAGAGATCGTAACAAAACCGTTCTGTTGTTACAACAAAACTTTAGCTACTAAACC
Source organism: Melikaiella ostensackeni (assembly GCA_032362435.1). Lineage (NCBI taxonomy): Eukaryota > Metazoa > Arthropoda > Insecta > Hymenoptera > Cynipidae > Melikaiella > Melikaiella ostensackeni. The sequence goes on from JAUMHM010000083.1 coordinate 42,695,905, forward strand.
GAAGTTATTTTGTTGGCTCAACGAAATATTTCGTCAAATCTTATATTTCATGACATTTTTTATTTTGAATAACATTTTCCACGATTAAAACAACAACTTTTCATCTCATCAAAAATGGTCTGAAGAAAACTTGTACATCTTCATGAGGTGAACAATTTTGCTCCTCAACATTTTTTTCGTATCTCATATAGCTTGCTCAAAAAATTAAATATTTGATTTTTTAAATGCTCTTCCGATGTATAAAACCAGAACCGTTAGTCGAAGATGGCTAGTTGATGAATTAGTCCTTTCCTTTTAGGCCTTAAAAAAGTGTGCCAAAGCTCAATTCAATCTTATCATTCTTTTGAAAGCTATCGTGTCTACACGATATTGGGCAATCGATGCTATCGAATCTCTACATCCAAAATCATCTGTTGGTAACCGACTGCACTCGGGAGTTTTAGTTTTCTGTAGTTTTCCACTCCCCTGACCAAATGTTCGAATGAGTGTGAGCTCTTCTAATAAAAATCTGGATGTAGACGGTACGTAATTTTAGAGATTTAAAAAACCCGCAGGATTGAGTACGTCAGGCATTGCTTGGAGGTTCATTATGAGAGTTGAGGTGACTAATTGTTTTGAGAAGGGATTTGAGCTAAAGGGTTCATGTCTGCGGATCTCTTATGGAAGGGGGGATTTTATGTATGTGAAAACCCGAAAAGGGTATATATCGAGTAAAAATCGAATTTAGTCCAAGTAGAATTATTAGTGGAAATAGGCATAATAGCATGAGTAACCCTAGTAGTTCTAGTAAGAATATAGTTGTTAGCGCTGTTAGTATGAGTGCTTCAAGCAACAATTGACATAATAGGTCTAGTAGCCCCAGTAGTCTTATTAACAATGTGCTTACTGGGTACAGTAGCCCCATTAGTTCTAATGAGAATGAGCATAGTATCACTAGTATTAATAGTACTTCTAGTGAAAAAGAGTCAGCAGAACTAATAACCCCAGTCGTTCTAGTAACAATAGGCATAGCAGTACTAGTTATTACTAGCAGTTCTTGTACTACTAATTATTACTAGCAGTTGTAGTACAGTAGTTCTAACAACAATGTGCATAGTATAACTAGTATTACTCATACTTCTAGTAAAAAAAGGCACAGTAGGACTAATAACCCCAGTCGCTCTAGTAACACTAGATGTAGCAGTACTAGTTATTACTAGTGGCTCTAGCACTACTACTTATTACTAGTAGTTCTGGTACTACGATATTCTACCCAAAATTACTAGTACTACTCTTTTCAGTAATTTTACTACTAAGTACCAGAAGTAACACTACTCGAGAGCAGTAGGGAAATCGTAGGTGCAAGTAGGTAGGTTAGGATAGTGTCGGTGAAAGCTGGAAGGTTGATTGTGAAACTGCAATGGTAGACGTCTATACGTGTTACCGTCGTTTACCTCGTCTCGCGCCCCGCCTTAATTATTAGAGCCTCGAGGATCCTGAGGTTGATCTCAAGGTGGAGGTAGTCACGGTGGCAGTCAAGACGTAATCCGTCCACCTCCACCTATTCTGCCTTCACTGGCAGCTTTCTTCTCTCCGCTACTTCCTCCTCGCATCCGCACCCCCAACCAGTTTTCAAGCTCCCTTTCTACTCTTTCTATAGAACAAGCGCAGCCTTTCGACTTGAAAAGCTCGCATAGGAGTGTCTCTTCACTCGCTTATAACTTTCCCAAGATTCTTCTTCTCGTTCTTCTTCGCTCTTTCGCGGTTCATAGGACTGTCTCTTATGCACGATTGTCTCTTTCCTACGCTTTTTCTTCTCATTCTTCTCTCTTTTGTAGCGCAAAAGGGTATCTATTACGTGTGTTTGTTTTTCGTAGGGTTCTCTTTCTGCTCCTCCTTTTGCTTTTTCTTCCCCTTTCTTTCGCAGCACATGGAAGTGCCTCTTTATTCGCTTGTAACTTTTGAACGCTTTTTACTGTCCTTCTCTTTCTTCTCCTCTCTTTAGTAGTTCTTGAGAGTGTCTCTCACGCACGCTTGTCTCTTTCTTACACATCTTTTTCTAATTCTTCTCTCATTCACAGCGCATAAGAGTGTCTTTTCGCACGCTTGTCTGTTTTGTACGCTTACTGTTTTTTCCGTGTTGTTTATTCCTTTTTTTTTTCTTTTTTTTTCTTCACTAATTTTCTTTTCCTTTTTTTTTTCTTTTCTTTTCTTTTTTTTTTTTTCTTTTCCTTCACTAATTTCCGACAGAAGATACAGGTTTAGCAACATTCGAAGATTTTGAGACTGCTCTAGGGATCATGTCACCAACCACTTTTCCCCTCTTCTTTTTTCAATTTCTTCAAATAAATTATGAATGTCTATATCCTTTAGCTGTTGTACTTCTTTTCAATTTTTCAGCAGCAGCAGCAAGCATTTTCTTTGCTACATAAGCATCTATAAAATCCTTTCGAATTAAAGCTTCTTCTAACTCTTTCTTATCATTTTCTATCAAATAATTCGAACTTTTCTCTTTCACATTTCTTTCCTATAAAATAGTTTTAAATATCTGTCCAAGCTTATAATTTTTATTTTTCACATCATACTTCTTCAGATTTTTCTTTTCTTCGAGAGTTTCTTTTTCCATCTCCTGAAGAGAATGTGAAGAAATAGTGTCATTAGCAGAAAATTGTGAAAAAATAGTGTCTTTAGTACAATTTTCTTTAAAATAGTAGCAAAATAGTTTCATCGCTCAAAAAAAGTGTCAGATAGTGCAAATAGTGTGGAGAGTCCGAGGCCTGCAAGAGTCTCTTACGCACGCTCGTCTCTTTCGTACGCTTCTTCTGCTCCTCCTTCTTCTGCTTCTTCTTCCCTTTTCTTTAGCAACGCATAGAATTATCTCTTCGCATGCTTGTCTCTCTAGTACACTTCTCCTTGTCCTTCTTTTCTCTTTCGCATGAAAACCGTGCGAAAAAGACACTCTTATGCGACTTCGTATTCACTTATTCGCCCTCACATTTCCGCTATACACTCAACTCTCGAGTTAGTGCGAGTCTCGGGCATTGTTTACTTTGACCGTGAGATTCTTCCGAGAATTTCTACGATGAAAACAGTCAGGACCGTGTGAATCACTTCCAGTAAGAATACATAATATAAATTACTGTATTTTGTACAAATGTATATTCTTGTTTTCATAAAGGATGGCCCGTTTTTAATAATAAAGACTGATTAATAAAAAGAGGATTTTCCGCGTGTATTCAAAAATAAATGCGAAACACGTACGCGAGCGTGCGAGCTGCCCGTTTTGTCGCTACAGTGCTGCGTGATTGCGTCAAGGTCGCCGCGCGTCTTCCCCGGTCCACCGGATTCCCTCGTCATAGAGTGCGAGCTAGCAGAATTCTAACGACGCAGTAAGCCGAGACGCAGTATATCGAGAGTTACGTGTAACTATTTTTTTCATCGTGCCCAAAACATTTAGTTTTTCTGATCTTCTTTTGCAGGCCTGAGATTCTGACTCTTTCGCGGCTAAACCTTCTAATCTTATACCTTTATAAACATCTCCTATCTCCAATTTATGCTTTTATCATGATTCCACGGTTGCTCCCCTGTCTATGTCATTCGGGTACAGTATCTCTTTTTCCGACCTCGAGGCTTGAACGTCAGACATGGAGGATGTCGACTCTCCCCCGGAAAGATCCCCTTCTTACCAGTGGGAACCGAGTCTCGACGGGGCTTGGGTGGTTGATCGAATTACGCACGTCCTTCCAACGTGGTGTTTCCTTCCTTTTACCCCCTTTTTCCGGCTTTTGCCCCCTGCAGCCATGCCCGTAAATTAAGGATCGCCTGGCTTTCGTCAAGGATAAGAACCGTCATGCCATGCCGAGAGAGGAAAATAGAGGGAAGCTGAGATCATTCTCAGCCGCAGTTGGAAAAATTGTTCGAGGGCACGAGGTAATGTAACCGCAGTAGGAGAGTTATATTAAGTTATATCTCGAGGGTAATATTATATTACATTATGGAGTGGTAGATATAACGGTTAAGATTAGAAAGAACTTCGTTTCTGTAATGTCATTAAACACTAGACGAATTCATTTCAAATCAGGCAGGCAGTCCATGCTCAAGTCGCAGAATCATTTGCCACTCAAATATATTGTTTCTCAAAAAGAATAAGACGACATATATCTCACTGCCTTGACGAAAAAAATTTGTTGACAATGTTATGACTATTTGAATTTGAAAAATTGAAAACGCGGTTCATTAAAAAATGGTCAAAATTTTTGTTAACAGTGTAATATTTTTTAGGCTAATGTAGGCCCTGTGGCCGCGCCTCGAAGAGAAGAAATATTTTTTTTGTCTGAAAAACGAAAATTCAAGCTAAAAAAGTTCTGTAAAAATATCTGTTCACACTTCTATCTGTCTTGCTTTCTTTTTAAAATTTCTGCGAAATTATGTGTAAAATCATTTGAAATTTATTTTTTCTCAACAATACAATTTTAGGGTGTCATAAAACATGAAGAGGAAAGTAATTTGACAGTTTCACCGACTTTTACATAAAACTTTTTCCTTCAAAGTTGGTATTCTTTAAATAATTGATACTCTCAATTTTTTCTAACTTACTTTATCATTCTTCCATCAACACGTTGTTGAAACTTTTAAATTTTGTTCTCTTTGGTTTTTCATCAAATCATGAAAATGTATTTTTGAGAAAAAAAAAAAAATCTTAAAGGATGTCATACAGGTTTTCACAAAAGTCTCGAAAATAACGCCCTTGACTTTCTTCGTGACCTGTGTGCTTTTGGCAAAAAATGTGAATTTGCGTTTTCCAGAAAAAAAAATTATTTCTTCTCTTCAGGGCGCAGACACAGAGCAGACCGTCATAGAATATGCTCTTTACATTAGGACGAAACTAGAAGAAAATCAAGACAAAAAACGCTGGGGTTTTCGAGTATATTGACTTTAAATATTTTTGGATAAACCGTCGCCATTTTTTCAGTTTTGAACATTTTGCGAATTTTCAAGGAGGGCGAAAAATTCTAACAAAATCAAAAAAAAAAAAGGAATTCTCATATTAGCTTCAAGAATATTATACTTTTAACAATGATTTTGACTACTCTCTGATAAACCGCGTTTTTAATATTTAAATTCAAATAGTCATGGCTTTGCCAAACAAACTTTTTCATCAAATTGGTAGGATACATTTCATCTTATTTATTTTGAAAAACAACATAGCCTCAACTCTCCATATACCGCTCCTCGTCTTACCGCGTCCCTAGAATTCTGCCAGCTGGCATTCGTGGACGAGAGAGCCCGGGAGACAGGGAAAGACGCGCGGCGTCCTTGAGGCAATCACGCAATATCGTAGAGGCAAAGCGGGCAGCTTGCACACTCGCGTACATATTTCGCATTTATTCTTAAACACACGCGGAAAAACCTCTTTTCATTAATTAGTTTTCATTATTAAAAAAAGTTCCATCCTTTATGGTAACGAAAGTCTACATTTGTACAAGATACACTTTATTAATATTATGTATTCCTACTGGAAATTGCTTATACGACCATTACTGTTTTCATTGTAGACATTTTTGGAAGAGTCTCACGGTCAAAGTAAGTAATTCTCGAGACCAGCGCTAACTTGTGAGTTGAGTGTATTCAAGTGGCAAATGATTCTGCCTGCCTGATTTGAAATGAATTCGGCCCACTTAATCCAGAATGATCACAGAGATTTACTTTGCGCATCCCTATAGAGTTCGACACTTTTCGGGTAATTTTCTCCATATTAAAAAAATACCGCCCTGATAAATTCCCGTTCATTTCCATAAATTATAAAATACCTGAAAGTCAATTTTTTCTCCTTGACGTTTTAATTTCACCAATTAACTGCGTGGCAAGGTGCATTTCCTGTAGAGCCCTCAGTCAGCAGGTAAAACTGAATTTCGAGCTTGGTGTTATCGAGAAGAGGGCAGAAGAGAATCGACCGGAAACGCGACCATTTCGACCGCATATTACGAATGCATGGGTTGGTGAATAAACAATGGGGTTTGGAAGCACCCTCGCTCGCTGCTCGTATCTAATCAGGGAAACTTTTGCATCCAGCCGAATGTATTCTGAAGCATCGAAATGAAGATATACTGAAAAAATGTCATAACCATATAGGAGATTAATAACTATTATTAGAATAGAAACACTTATTTCCATTTGATTAATTTTCTAATGATAAAACCGGTAGGTAAAAGGATAATGAGTATAAACGAAAGAATTCATTTATAAAAAAATCTTCCCTAATCTCAAACAGACAGAAGGATTTTTCGAAATATCAAAGTTCTCATTTTTTATGCACTTTATTATATTTTAAAAATGGGTTCTTTATAGTAAAACTTTTTTTATTAACATAATTCAAAGTAGATGAAAGAATATAAAAGAATCTTTAATTCGAGGTGAATCGATTGACCTTTAATATTAATACATTCAATTAAAAAGTAAACAAGTTATGGTCATTTTGAAATACTTGAAAAAAGAGTTTTCTATAGTAAGGTTTTTTTCAATAACATAATTAAAAGTTGATGCAAGAATAAAAAAGATTCTTTGATTCGAGACAAATCGATTGACCCACAATATTAACACATTTTATTGAAAAGTAAGCAAGTTATGGTCATTTATGATACTTGAAAAATCTGTCTTTTACATTAAAAAGTTTTTCATGAACTTAATTTAAAGTTTATGCAAGAATAGGAAGACTCGTTGATTGGCGATTAAAAAAATCATTAATACTTCCACTATGGAAAATCAAATATATTTGCTAATTAATCATAATGAGGAAGCAAAGCACTAGATTGTATATTTTGTATATTGTCGAATTTTATTGTAGTTTTAATATTTTTACAAGAAAGTAAACAAGAATTTACAATTTTTGCATCAAAATTTGACTACATATCTATATTGTGAAAAGATCTTGCCGCCGCCGCTGTTTCAGGAATTGGACCGTTCTCGATCAAAAGGGGATACGCATGGATTCAGCCTGAGAAGTATTGTCCTAAAAGTAAATGTTGAAAATCGTTAAAATTTCAATTTTAAGGACTTACACTTGTAGAGAATTACAAGCGAATCTCCTTTCCTTTTTCAAAGATTTGTAGGTCTTGTAGTTTTAGAAGTAATTGGTAAAAAGTAGATTTTTCGAATGCAAAAAATTCCAATCTTTTTTCACTTCAACTCGCGCTAACTTAGCCAGTTTCCAGAATTTTTTAGAATAACGTGAATAGTTCAATAATCAAAAGAGTTGTTGATTTATTTTAACACTTTGCAAAAATCATGAATTTCAACCTTCAAGCGCTTTGTTTATCGGGCGAATTTTAAGCAACGGCAAACTTCCAGCGAGAAATTTTTAAATTAAGGTTCAAACGAGTTTTCTGGAAAGTTTTCAGTGCAATCGGATTAATGGTTAAAAATTTCATAATGTTTAAAATTGCAAGCGGCAATCTTAACGCTGCCCGATGCACGTGCCTCCTCGGCTACGAATGTGTTGCAGAGGACGATATGAAGGTCATGTTGGATACTAAAATAATACTTCACATATTATCATTAGAATCATTTATTTATTAGACATTTTTTCGATAGGATCTTTGCATTTTAACATTCTACTGAGAAGCAAATTTTGTTCATTGTACTTCCTGTGATCCCTAAAGTTTTTATGCACTTTTTCTTGTTGAAGCCTTGGAAATTTTTTGTAACATTTTCCCTCTACAGCAGGATTCAATAGGTTTGAAAGATCTCTCTGGGATGACAATAACTTTATCACCTTTTTTTTAGTTTAAGACTTTGCAATGTATTATTTTTCCTAAAATAAAATAAATAATGCTATCAACTTCTTCGTTAAGAAATAAAAATAATTACCTTATTCTATCTATAAATAACTCAATAAAAGAATTGTTTGAGAAATCAAGAATAAAAGGCAGTCCTAAAATATTACATTTATAATAAATGTTAACTTCAAATTTTTATTAACTGTTTCCAATCGTACCTGATTTCTGGAACATGCAAAATAATAAACCGTATATACGGGGTCTCCAATTCCAGGAAAAATAATGTGACTTATAAAGGAGGCCCCTTTTCAGTTGATTGAAAATGCGTTTTTATCTGATCATGTCATATCGTATGTGTCTTTGAAGAGAAGGTATGAAACATGAAAAATAATAAACCGTAGATGCGGGGATCCTACATTCCAGGAAAAATAAAGTTACTTATAAAGAACGCCGCTTTTCAATTTTTTGAAAATGCGTTTTTCTCTGATCATGTCATTGGTAACATAAAGGAAAAGGTATGAAACATGCAAAATGATAAACCGTACATACGGGGATCCTACATTCCAGAAACAATGAAGTCACTTATAAAGAAAGCCCCTTTTCAATTTTTTGAAAATGCGCTTTTATCTGATCATGTCATATGTATCATAAAAGTTGAGGTATAGAACATGCAAAATAATGAACCGTGCATCCGGGGATTCCTTATCCCAGGAGAAATATAGTACTTTATAAAGGAGGCCCCTTTTTGATTGATTGAAAATGCGTTCTTATCTGCGCATGTCATTTATATCATGAAAGAAAGGTATAAAAGATGCAATATAATGAACTATACACCCGGGGATCCCCCATTCCAGGAAAAATAAAGTACCTTATAAAGGAGGCCCCTTTTTAGTTGATTGAAAATGCGTTTTTATCCGTGTATGTCATTTTTATCATGAAAGAAAATGTATAAAACATGAAAAATAATGAACTGTACATACGGGGATCCCACATTCCAGGAAAAATAATGTGACTCATAAAGGAGGCCACTTTTCAATTTTTTGAAAATGCGTTTTTATCTGATCATGTCATTGGCAACATAAAGGAGAAAGTATAGAACATGCGAAATAATAAACCGTACATCCGGGGTTCCTCCTTTTCAGGGAAAATGAAATAACTTATAAAAAAGGCCCCTCTTCAAATTTTTGAAAGTGCGTTTTTATCTGATCATGTCATATGTATCATAAAAGAGGAGATATAAAACTTGCAATATAATAAACCATATATTCGGGGATCCCTAATCCCAGGAAAAATAAAGTAACTTATGAAGGGGACCCCTTTTCAATTTTTTGAGAATGCGTTCTTATCTGATCTTGTCATATGTATCATAAAAATTAGTGATAATTTTAATCGCTATTTTGGGACTCAAAGTACGATTTCCTGGCATATACAAATAAAATTATAATTTAATTTTTACCTAATGATATTTAAATTTTCGAAATAGAAATTTAATTTTCGATTATATATTTAGAAATAAATTTTAATTCTATTTTTGAAATACTCCACACAATCTAAAATAATCAACCTTTATAATGTTTATGTTATACCATATAAAATATTTTTTTTAATGGTGAGTGAAAATAAAAAATAAGTGAGACATAATGACAGATGTAGGTTTCACACTTACTTTATTATTGTTACTTCCTGAAACATTTCTTTATTTTCAGATTTCGAGATGTTGTGAAGCATTTTTAAATATTTAGGAATTTCAAACAGATGAAAATTAGAATTTGAGGTATTTCAAAAAATTAAAAGATTCTCAAAAAAGATTTGTGAGACCAAAAAATTCAAGCTTTATGATGCAAAGATGTTTAGGAATTTGTGTTTTTTTTACAAACATATTGAAATATTTCAAGTAATTTTAAACTGTAAATTTCAGCGCCTAGCCGCCCTTTCCAGTTTCTCTGGCTTCAACTGATATTAGATTTCGGTTTAACTTCCTATTTAAGAACTATCTTTTCATAGTATCAGTATGAAACGTGAAAGAAATAAATGTTTTATTATGCGGAATTGGTAAAGATGGTATTTGGCAATTTTTGAATAATTTTCTTATGCAAATTCAGAATTTGACTATTTCTTAATCAGTGGGTTCAATTTTTGATTACAGAATCAACCGAAATTATCTTCCTAATTACCTTTTGCTATGATAATATGCAAACTAAAAACATTTGTTAATTGTATGAACAATTTTTATAAATAGGTTTACAGTTTTGAACATTTTCACCTTTTTTTTCAGTATTTTTTTGGTCATATCCGCTCTTTCATACCTACTATTATATATCTGATTTTTGAATGGAAAATTTGAATTTAGTAATTAGAAGTGAATTGAAATAACTTAATCAATCGCAAAAATATCGAAATTAGTATTTTGAAAGATGGTATTCGATTATTTAGATCTTTCGCTTTTTTGTATATAACGACCTAGAGAAACATAGGTTGATGAGGCTGAAAATTCAATCATATATTATTAAAAATTGGAAATTATATAGATCCTTTATATGAGGTGATCAATCATACAATAATAGTGTACTTGATAAAAACTCTTATAATTCATATATGTCAAATAATAGTATTTTTGCTGGGGAAGGGGCAAGTTGAATTCAGGCATTTGTTAATCTTTATAATATTTCTGTCGTAATTCATCATAATATTTTAGATAGCGTTAGAGGACATGGATCAAATCGTAGCTGAAATTTATCAGTACTTTTATTGTCTAGAAACTTTGATATTGAAGTATGAATAGTCAACGCTTAGAAAAGGAAAGGAAAAACGATGTTGTGAAAAGTATGAATAGTCGACGCTTAGAAAAGAAAAGAAAAAAGGATGTTGTGGAGAGTATGAATAGTCAACGCTTGGAAAAAAAAATTGAAAAGGATTTTGTGAAGTGTATAAATAGTCGATGCTTAGAAAAAAATGATGTGGTGAAAAGTATGAATGGTCAACGCCCAGAAAAGAAAAAAGAAAAAGATGTTGTTAGAATTATGAATAGTCAATGCTCAGAAAAGACAAGAGAAAAAGGAGAAAACAATGTTGTAAGGAGTATATATGGTCAACGCCTGGGAAAAGTAGAGAGAAGGATGTTGTGAGAAGTATGAGTAGTCAAAGTTTACAGAAGAAAAGGGCATGATGTTGTGAAGAGTATAAATAGTCAAAGTTCAGAAAAGAAAAGAGAAAAGGGTGTTGCGAAGAGTATGAATAGACAACGATTAGTAATGAAAAAGGAAAGGGATGTTGCAAAGAGTATGAATAGTCAGTCCTTAAAGGGAAATGGAGAAGGATGTTGTAAAGTATAAATAGTTAACGCTTGGGGAAAAAAGGGAAAAGAATGTTGTGAAGTATGAATAGCCAGTCCTTAGAAGAGAAAAGAGAAAAGGATGTTTTGAAGGGTATGAATAGTCAAAGCTTGGGAAAGAGAACGAGAAAGAATTTTTTAGAGAGTATAAATAGTCGTTGCTTAGAGAAAAAAAGAGGAAAGAATGTTGTGAAGAGTATGGCTAGTCAACGCTTAGAAAAAAAAAGAAAAAAAAACAAGGTTGTAAAGAATATGAATAGTCAAAGTTTAGAGAAGAAAAGGAAAAAGGAAGTTGTGAAGAATATAAATAGTCAATGTTCAGAAAAGAAAAGAGAAAGGGATGTTGCGAAGCGTATGAAAAGACAACATTAAAAAAATAAAAAATAAAAGGATGTTGCGAAGAGTACGAATAGCCAGCCCTTAGAAAAAAAAGAGAAAAGGGTTTTGTGAAGAGTATGAATAGTCAACGCTTGGAAAAGAGAACGAGAAAGAATTTCGTGAAGAGTATAAATAGTCAATGCTTAGAGAAAAAGAGAGGAAAGGATGTTGTGAAGAGTATGGATGGTCAACGCTTAGAAAAAAAAGAAAGAAGAAAACAAGGTCGTAAAGAGTATGACAAGTCAAAGTTTAGAGAAGAGAAGGAAGAAGGAAGTTGTGAAGAATGTGAATAGTCAAAGTTCAGAAAAGAAAAGAGAAAAGGATATTGCGAAGCGTATGAATAGACAACGTTAAAAAACAAAAGAAAAAAGGATATTGCGAAGAGTATGAATAGCCAGTCCTTAGAAAGGAAAAGAGAAAACGATGTTGTGAAGACTATGAATAGTCAACGCTTGGGAAAAAGAACGAGAAAGAATTTCGTGAAGAGTATAAATAGTCGATGCTTAGAGAAAAAAAGAGGAAAGGATGTTGTGAAGAGTATGGATAGTCAACGCTTAGAAAAAAAAGAAAGAAGAAAACAAGGTTGTAAAGAGTATGACAAGTCAAAGTTTAGAGAAGAGAAGGAAGAAGGAAGTTGTGAAGAATGTGAATAGTCAAAGTTC
>JAUMHM010000083.1:42718385-42745219 GCA_032362435.1 Melikaiella ostensackeni
GAAACATAAGTCTCAGCCAAATGCGTGCGATTTATAGTTATAAGATAGGTTTATATATGCGTATAGGTATAGTATAGAATTCGCAAACAAACCTATTGTAGCCAGCAAGCGACCTTCCAAGCACACACACACATACACACACACATATAAAGAAATATTTGTAGCTATGTTTATACACTTCCCTCCGTCTTCTTTTTTGCCATGCGCGAGCGTGAAACAAGAGATCACGTGACCCCTATTTTTCGTATAGTGGTTTAGAAAGATTGCAAAGCGTTTGAACCGAAATGTACATTTTAATTCGCTTCTTTCAAAGCAATATACTAATTTTCGTCATTCGAATCGATTACAAAATTTAATACAGCGATTTAGATATACTGTAACTTTTTGTGTGTAAGGTTCTGATATTCTTACGATTTATTCCAATAAGAGATATCAGTCTGTATTATTTTAATTTTACACAAATTTTACACAAATCTAATACCTTCTCTGATGAGAATGTAAATGGTTAATTTCGTTGTGGAAGCACCTTGACGTTCTTGTCCGGTGACGTCGTTGACTCGCGTGGGTGATAGCGGATGCGACCTGCCAGGTCATTCGTCGTTTTGGAGGGTTGAATTCTCTACCCTCACCACCTCCCGCGGGAGTCCTACTCTCACGAGTGACGGCGAAAAAGAAAGGAAGAACGATATAGAAGGATGGAGAAGGAAAGAAGTAGAGTGAGTAAAAGAAAAGGAGAAGGAGAGAGAGTGAGAGAGAACGACCGCGAGAGTCGCCTCCGTGAGCGCTTGTGCTTGCAGCCGTTGACGGGTGGGCTTGGTGGGGAAGCGGTTGGGGGTGAAAGTAGAGATGAAGGTGAAGGAGGAGGTAAAATTGGCGTTGGTAGGGTGTTACATCGAGCAAGAGCGAGAGAACAAGCTCAACACTAAGTGAAATCGTGGATCTGGTATGAGTTCCACCGAGAGAGAAAGAAAAGGAAAAAATAGAGGGATTAAGAGAAAAGGAAAATTAGGAAAGGAGGAAGAATGAACACGAACACAAAGAGAAATGAGAAAGAAATGAAAGGGAGGATCAAGTATGAAAGGAAAGAAAGTGGAATGTACGAAGGGATGGAGAAAGAAAGAAAATAAAAGAGGAAAGAAAGGCAAAGAGAGAAAAATGAGAATGGAAAGGAAAAGACAAGAAAGTGAAATGAAACAATTTGGGGAACATTGGTGCGCTTATAGTTTGTTCGATTTTTCAATTTCATTTTCTCTTTATTCACTCCTGAATCATATTCTTCTCTATTATTCCTTCATTCCAATTTTGACTTACTCATCACTTTCCTTATTACTCATTTTTTCAATACGTAATTCTTCCCTTTTCTGTTATTAATTTTAGGTGTTTTACTTCCAATTCCATTTGCTTACAACTTTAGCTTCTTGTCCCTATCCATGTTATAATCTTTCCTTCTTCTTAATCACTTCCCTTCATTTTGTTAACTTTTGTTTCTTATTCCTTTGTATATAAATATTCCTGGTTTAATATATATCCCGTTCTTCAATTATTCTTTTAATAATTTTAAACTTTAAGAACCCAACTCGAAAGTGAGTCTTGAAAGAGATACATGTATCCAAATACAGGCCTTGGACTCACTTCAGAGATCAAAAATAGTGTGAATATTGTCACAAATTTGAAAAAATAGTGTCAAGATAGTGTCATACAATTCTTTAAATATGAAAATTACACATGAATGGAAATGAAGAATATAATGAGATTTGATGTGAACATCAACAATGATGTTATTAAATTAAATTTTTTAAAGCATATTCAATGAATAATTAGCATAAATTAACCTAATACAAAAATTTATAGGAGTTCTTCCATTGTCATCTTTCGACGTGTGATTTTTTTAGCATTATTTTGAGTGTACATGTCGTATGAATTTAGGAGAATTAGGGTTCTGGCTAAAAACCTAGGGAATTAGCTAACCGTGGAACTCTGATCCATTAAAGACTACAAAAATTCAATTTTCAAGTACAAAAACAAGTTTATAGAAAGCTCATCGGCGTATCAAAGCTTTTAAATGATACTATTTTAATGTATTTTAATTTTAACGTCTAAACAAATTATATAACAAAATGAATTTTAATTCTATTATTCTAAAAACCCAAAAAGCTTTAGGAACTTGGAGAAATGACGGGAACGTGTTCTCAATTTCTGAATAAACTAGGAATTTAGAGAAAAGGTAACACCTGAAAGGAATATTTTCCTAAACTCCTGCATTTAGCTAATTCCCTAGCTTTTAGGCAAAGCCGTGATTCACCTGAATCTCTACGATATGCACACAACGAGTAAATAAACTGTGTTTGCACCCTTCGTTAGAACCCAGACTATTTCCTGTTCTAAAAAAATAATAAACTGTTTTATCTTTTTTTATGTCAGAACATTTTTACTTAGCCTTTCCCGAAATTCAGTCTTAACCGAATTTGCTTTTTTTTAAGGCTGGCTTGAATATTTTATTGACTTAAAACTTTTCTTTATAGTCATACTTTTTGCTTTGTTCCTAGTTGATCCTTGTTGTTCGTCCTTGTTCATCTTTGCGGTTTATCTCTTGTCAATAATTTTTGTGTATTCCTTGTCCATCCTCTTTGTTTGCTCCTTGTTCATCCCTGTTAATAATTCCTTGTTCATCCTTGTTGTTTGCTCGTTGTTCATCCTTGCTGTTTATTCCTTGTTCATCCTTGTTCCTCATTCCTTGGTTATCTTTGTAGTCTATTCCTTTCTCATCCTCGTCGTTCATTCCTTGTCCATCCTTGTTCCATGTTCATCCATGTTGTTCACTCTTTGTTCACTCTTGTTATTTGTTCCTTGTTCATCCATGTTGTTTATTCTCTGATTATTCTTGTTGTTTGTTCCTTGTTCATCCTTGTTGTTCATTCAGTGTTTATTATTGGTGTTTGTTGTTAATTCTTTTTGCTTGTTCCTTGCTCATCCTTGTTGTTTATTTCTTGGCCATTATTGTTGTTTGTTCCTTGTTCATCCATGTTGTTTATTCTTTGTTCATTCTTGTTGTTTGTTCCTTGTTCGTCCTTGTTGTTCATTCAGTGTTTATTCTTGGTGTTTGTTGTTAATTCTTCTTTATTGTTCCTTGCTTATCCTTGTTGTTCATTTCTTGTTCATCCCTGTTGTTTATTGCTCGTTCATCCTTCTTCTTTTATTCCTTATCCATCCTTTTTTTATTCCATGTTCTGCCTTGTTGATTGTTCCTTGTACATCCTTGTTGTTTATTTCTTGTCCAACCTTCCTGTTTGTTCCTTGTTCATCCTTGTTGTTTATTCCTTGTTCATTCTTTCTGCTTGTTCTTTGTTCATCCTTGTTGTATATTCCTTGCTCATTCTCGTTGTTCATTCCCTCTGAATCCTTGTTCCTTGTTCACCCTTGTTGTTTATTTCTTGCCCATCCTTTTTTTCCTTGTTCATTCATGTTTTTTATTCTTTGTTCATCCTTGTTGTTTGTTCTTGTTAAGCCTTTTTGTTTTTCCTTATTCTTCCTCGTTGTTTGTTCCTTGTTCATCCTTGTTGTTTATTCCTTGTCCACCCTTTTTGTTTGTTCCTTGTTCATCCTTCTTGTTCATTACTTGTCCATCCTTTTTCTTATTCCTTGTTCTGCCTTGTTGATTGTTCCTTGTACATCTTTTTTGTTTATTTCTTGTTCATGCTTTTTGTTTGTTCTTTGCTCATCCTTGTTGTTTATTCCTTGTTCATTCTTTTTGCTTGTTCCTTGTTCATCCTTGTTTTTTATTTCTTTTCCATACTTATTGTTTGTTGCCTGTTCATCCTAATCGTTCATTCCTTGTTCATCCCTGTTTTTTGTTGCTCGTTCATCCTTCTTGTTCATTCCTTGTCCATCCTTTTCGTTTGTTCCTTGTTCATCCTTGTTGTTTATTCCTTATTCATTCTTTTCGCTTGTTCCTTCTTCATGCTTGTTGTTTATTTCTTCTCCATCCTCACTGTTCATTCCTTGTTCATGCTTGTTATTTATTCCTTGTTCACCCTTGTTGTTTAATTTTTTGGAAGAATCCCTTCTTGTTGTTGTGACATCAGTTTCAGCAGCATTCGAATATTCTGATTGCTTCTACGGATCAGGTCATTAATCACGGAGTAAGAAACTTTTTAAAATAACCCTTGTGTTTGTATCGCGCGCCTAATTATATCCATCAATTTAAAGTATTCTGAAGTTCTTGTATAATCAGCCATTGAGACCATTTTCCTGTATGTCATGATTCGGTGAGTTGGCGTACATTTTTTTTCTAACCAATCAGCAAAGATCACAAATATTTTTAAAGGGAAATTGAAGAAATAGTGGCATTATTATTATTATACCATTAGGCCAAATCCCTTTCGGGGTAAGCGTAACTCGTTCAATTCTAGCTACGTGGAGCTACTGGGGATCAAGGAATTTATACGGTAAGTTTGAGTAAGGGATGCGTAGGAAAAGGAAGAAGGGATAGGTTTTAGATCAATCCAGAAGTCATCGCGTGTTGTTCATTCAAACAACACACTCTTTCCACAACACCGATCCGACACGGGTCACTGATCAATCTCTCTAGCAATCAGTCCTGGTGAAGAGCTTTACAGAGCTATTATACTAATCCACTCAGCAAACTTCTCCACGCGAGCCCATGAATATCCAAAATCTTCCGTTTGAGGCGTCACTCCTTTTCCTATAAACAATTGTCCTCCATACATTCCAATCCTCACATACATCTTTTGCTTCCTTCACATTCATACATCGTTTCTTGCAAGCTCTTGTGTTTCTACGACTCTTCATATCTCTCCGCTTTGGAGTTCATTCACACATTCCAGCCATTCTTTCTTCGGTATACCTCTTGGTACGCTACCACTTATTTTCCCTGAATACACTTGCTTTGTTCAATGTCCTTCATTCGTTCTCTCAACACGAACAAACCATCTCAGCAAATTTCTTTCACTCGTGTCAATCAATCTTCTACATCACATTCTTCGAGAACCCATTCATCACTGACGTTGTCCATAAGCGTTTTACCACATATATTCAACGGGAATCGCATGCCAACAGCGTTGACTTTACTCCTATCCTTTTCTTGATACGTCCGTGTCTCGCCTACATCACTAGCGGTGTTAGCGGACAATAGTGAAAAATAATGTCTTTAGTCTCATTTTCTTCTAAATAGTAGCAAAATAGTGTTGTCGCTCAGAAAAATGTCAAATAGCGTCAATAGTGTGGTGAGTCCGAAGCCTGCAAATACGTCAAGGAAGAGAATTTTTAAATTTGAAACTGGCTCGGAGTTAATACGCTTTGACATGAAAGCCGACCTACAACCACTTTTCTTCATCTTCTTCCTCCAGATCTCAACGAATTCTCGGAAAACCAAACACTGGTCTTCTGGGGCGGACGTGCGATATTCTGGTATCTCGACTCGAGCAGTCCATTCTGGTTTTCTACTCCGTCCTCTGGTACAGCATGCCTTCAATTGTGTCGGTTCTCGGTTCTCTGTGAGTGTCCAGTGCAGAGTTCCTTTGCTCCTTTCCTTCCTCTGCGGTGGTCCACTTGGGTGGCTCTGCGCCTCTGTGTATATTTACCGCACGCGGTGCCATCTCGGATAAAAGCGTTGTCCACACTACAGGGCACTGCGAAATTGCTCCCTCTCTCTCCCATCACATTTCAGAAATAACGATGAAAACTATTCCAGAGTCGTGTACTCATATAGTAAGTATTTTTATTCATCATCAGTAACAGATGGCTAATTCGTAGTCAAATTCTTAAAAATTCATTTAAGTGCAAAAAATTCCTTTTTACGGTAATGACACGGATGCCCTACTTTGGAAAAATCCACCTAACACGTTTTTCACTCGTACCTCCATTTAAAGGCCCTCTATATACCGTTTTCATTAAATTTCCTTCGGCTCCATTCGATGATGGAGGGGTCTAAGGAACCAAAAGAGAGGCGCTGCGAGCTCAGCGGAATTGAGAAGTTCCGTGCCCACGAGGCGGGCAGTTCGAATACCCTCGTGGATATTTTGCATTTATTTTTAAATACGCGCGGAAAATTGTCTCTTCATTTATGAGTCTTCATTAAAAAAGGTCCGTTCTTTATGATGACAAAAATGTACATTTGTACAAAATATAGTTAATTAATATTATGTATTCCTACTGGAAATCTTTCATACGGCCCTGATTGCTTACGATACAGTAATTCTTGGAAGGACTTCTCGGTCATCGCAGGCCATACCCGAGACGGCCTTTGAATCGAGGTTCCAGTGTACTTTATTGATCGTCGTAACAAATTTTCATGTTCGATCATCCAGTTGAACATGAACCATAAATTGTTTCAAAAACGAAGGTTAAGTTGACATAAAATGTTTCTAAAAACACGAGAGTTTGATTATTCGGATTTTTGGTGTACACTAAATTGCAAAATTGTATGGGATTACAAAAGATTGCATATGTGTGACTGAGAAATATTGCATGAGAGAACAAAAGATACCATGGATCATAGGTCATCATTTGAAAAAGGTGCCTAACAAGGGCCCCCTCCTAAGACGGGCCCCCCTGCACATTTTCGTATGAACGTATTACATTCACCAAATACGTACGTGTAATCGTGCTCGGTACCCTTATAGTTACTGAACAAATGTTTTTTTCAACAATGCAAGTAAACTAACAAAAGCAGAAAGTGAAAATTATTTTAGTGCTTCAGGGGTTCAATTATGCATATAATTTCACATTTCATATTCCACATTTCACTTTTCATTTTTCGCATGTCATTGTTATTGTTGTCAAATGCAAGTCATACGTCTAAGCTAAAATTTAGTGAGCTCTGAAATAAGACGTAGATTTATTAACAAAAACAATGACATGTGAAAAATATGAAGTGAAATCTGAAATCATACATAATCGTACCCCTGAATACGAATTCTTTCCTATTTTAGAAGTCCTAATTTAAAAGTTTGTGGTGATTCGAAACCATGAGTAGTTATTATTTCCTATCGATAATTTTCCAATATTTTGAACTGTTATGTACTTTTTGTTCATTTTTATATAGATATATATTTTTTTTTAACATCAAAATTCATTGACTTTTGAACGTTTTTTAAATCTGTATGCATATGAACTTTGTGAAACAAATAGTAAACTATAATCTTAGCATTTGTTTTTACTTCTGACGTTACTTAAGATCGAAACAGGAACGATTTATTTGAGACCACTCATAAATCTCATACTGAAGTACTATACACAAAAATAGCGATTCTGCACAAATAAACTTCATACAGCAAAAATCTGTAAATTCCCCTTATATCTCTGAAGTCGCTTGAAATTTCATTGAAATCCATGAAAATCTTTTGGAACCCCTTGAAATTCCTTGATACATTTGGAAGTATTTTCAAATTCACTAAAATATTTGAAACCTGGTAGAAACCGTAGAAATCCCTTGGAATTTTTCAGTTCCTTTTGTACTCCTATGAATCCCTTGCAAATAAAATAAAATCATTCATTCCCTAAAGTTCTCTAAAAATCCCCTAAAAATTTTGAAATACTTGGAGGTCCTTAAAAATTCTTTAAATCTTGTGAAACTCTATTAAATTCCTTGAAATCCTTAAAAACAAAACAGAATGCTTTGACATCTCTTGCAATTTTGTAAATCTCTTGAAATTTCTTTGAATCTTTCAAAAGATGACTTAAAATCTTGAAAATCCTTCAAAATTGTTTTAATTTCTTCACTTCCTTTGAAATTGCGGAAATTTGTTGAAAACCCTCGGAATAAAATTTGATTTACTCCCTAAAGTTCTCTATAAATTTGTTGAAATCCCTCAAAATCCCTTGAAATCGCCAAAATCCATTAAAATAAGTAGGAATTATTCGAATATCCTTGAATATAAATGAAATTACACTTATTCATGAAAACTCTCTAGAAAACCCCGTTCAAATCCCTAAAAATCTTTGAAATCCCTTGAAATCCTTGAAGATTCAACAAACTCCCTTAAAATCTTTGAAATTTCTTTAAATACCTTAAAATCCTTTGAAACTCGGATTCGCTAGGAATCCCTTGAAATTTTACTCGCTAGAATATATTTCTCTAAAAATCCCTTCAAATCTTTGGAAAACATACAAAATCCTCAGAAATGCCTCGAAATTTCTTGAACGTCGTGAGATTCTTTGGAATCTTCAAAAATAACTTAACATTTTTATAATCCTTCGAAATTTATTTAATTCCTTTATATCTGTTGAAATTGTTGAAATTCCTTGAAACAAAATTTAATTTATTCCATAAAGTTATTTAGAAATTCGTTGAAATCGTTTAAAATCCTCCGAAACCGAAAAAATCCTTCTTATTAAGTAGAAATCATTTGAAGTCCCTTGAACATTAATTAAATTTGTTCATTAAAATTCTCTAAGGAACCATTCGAATCTCTACAATTCCTTGAAATTCCATGAAATACCTTGAAATCCCTTGAAACCTTTGGAATTGCTGGGAATTCCTTGCATTCTCTAGAACTCAGTTCGCTAGAAATCCCTTGATACCTTTAGAAATCCTTGGAAATTCACTAAAATCCTTTAGATCTTGTGAAATACCTTAAAATACCTTCAAATCCCTTACAATCTTTAGAATTCCTAAAAATCCCTTAAAATCTTTGAAATCGCTTGAAATCTTTAAAAATTTCATTCTCTGAAATTTAGTTCTCCAAAGATCCCTTGAAATCTTTCAAATCCTTGGAGATTCAATAAAATCTTTTAACTCTTGTAAAGTTCCTTGAAATACGTTAAAACACCTTGGAATCTTTGGAAACGCTAAGAATCCTTTAGAATGTTTGGGAATCGCAAAAATCCATTAAAACAAGCAGAAATCATTTCAAGTCCCTTAAATATTATTTAAATTCAACTTATTCATCAAAGTTCTCTAAAAACCCATTCAAATCTCTAAGAATCTTCAAAACTCCTTCAAATACCATAAAATCCCTCGAAACTTTGGAATTCGCTAGTAATCCATTGAAATTTGATTCCATAGAATTTAGTTCTCTAGAAATCCCTTCGAATTTTTGGAAAACGTACAAAATTCTGTGAAATCCCTTGGAGTTTTATAAAAGTCTTGAAATTCTTTGGGATCTTCTAAAATAACTTAAAATCTTTAATATCCTTTGAAATTTTTTGAATTCCTTTATATCTTTTGATATTGTTGCAATCTCTTGAAACAAAATTCAATTTATTCCCTGAAGTTCTCTGAAAATTCTTCGAAATCCCTTTAATTCTTTCGAAATCGTGAAAGCCCTTCGAAATGAGTAGAAAACATTTGAAATCCCTTGAATATAAATTCAATTCTTTCATTAAAGTTCTCTGAAGAACCGTTCAAACCTCGAGAAGTCTTTGAAATTCCTTGAAATACCCTGTAATCCCTTGAAACCTTTGGAATAGATAGCAATTCCTTGAAATTTCATTCTCTAGAATTTAGTTCTCTAGAAATCCTATGAAATCTTTTAAAATCCTACAAAATTCTTTGAAATGGCTTGAAACCTTTCAAATCCTAGGAGATTTACTAAAATCCTTTAAATCTTGTGAAATTCCTTGAAATACATTGAAATTTCTTCAAAAATCTTTAGAATCGCTAAGAATCCCTTGAAATCTTCGGGGAGCGTAAAAATCCACTAAAATGAGTAGAGATCACTTAAAATCCCTTGAAAATAAATCAAATTAAACTTATTCATGAAAGTTCGCTAAAATAAAACGTTCAAATCCCTAGAAATCTTTGAAATTCCTCGAAGTACCTTAAAATCCCTTGAAATCTTTGGAATCGCTAGGAAATCTTTAAAATTTTATTCTCTGGAATTTAGTTCTCTAGAAATCCATTGGAATCTTTGAAAATCCTAAAAAATTCTTCGAAATCTCTTGAAATCTTTTAAATCCTTGGAGATTCAATAAAATCTTTTGAATCTTTCGAAATTCCTTGAAATACATTAAAATACCTTCAAATCTTTGGAATCGCTAAGGATCCCTTAAAATCTTTGGAAATCCCTCGAAATTCTTCAAAAATTTTTAAATCGCGAAATCGTTTAAATCGTGATATTGCTATGAAATCTGACAATACCGCTTAAAATTCGTAGAAATCCTCTAGAATTTCATAAGATTCGTCGGAATTCATTGATGCATTTGAAATCTTTCAATTCTTTCGGAATGCTGTAAAATTCCTTGAAACCTCTGGTATCCTCATAAATCATGGGATCGCACGAGATTCTACAGGATTGCAGAGAAAGTGTACACAAAATTGCAGGAGTAATTAACCCGTAAAACTCGTAAAAAAAGGTTTTAGCATGCATTTTTTACCTATTTTTTGGTGAAAAGTTATTTTTTTGAATGAAAATTTAATTATTTCGTGAAAATTTAACTGTTGTGTTGTAAGAGTCATCTTTTTTGGGCAAAAATTCAACTACTTGGTTCAAAGTTGAAACACTTTGCTGAGAATTAATTTTTTAAGTGTAATATCAATCTCTTTGGTTGAAAGTTTAAATATTGTGTCGAAAATTCTCTCCATTTTTGACTGAAAATTAATTTTTTAATTGAATATGTAAGTATCCCATTTTGGGTTGAAAATTGATATTTTTACTTGGAAATAATTGATCTTACTTAGTTGAAGGTTCATCTATTTAGTTGGAAATTCACATATTCTTTTCAAAATGTGTCTTTCTTGGTTGAATTCAACTGCGTTTGATTTCAAATTCAAATCTTATTTGGTTGAAATATCAACTACTTGGTTTGAAGTTGAACTACTCTGTAAAAAATTTATTCTTTTTGGTGAAAGATTCGTCATTCTACTTGAAAATTCAACTATTTGGTTGTAGAATATTCGTCTTTTTGCTTTTAAAATTCAACAATTTGGTAGAAAATTAATATATTCCTTTGAAAATGAACTCTTTTGTTGAAAATTCATATTTTTGGTCGAAGATTTAACGATTTTGCTCAAAACAATTCAACTATTTGATTAAAAACTGAACTATTTTTTTGGAAATTTAACTATTTGGCAGAAAATGAACCTTTTTGTTGAAAATTCGTCTTTTTTGGTGTAACATTAATCTTCTTGGCAGACAATTAATTTTTTGGTTGAAAATATAAGTGTTTGGTTGAAACTCACAATGCTTTGTTCAGGATTAATCTTTTTTTGTTGAAAAAATAAGTACTTGGTTTCAAGCTAAACTACCTTGTTGAAAATTCATTTTTTCTTGAAGATTCGTCACCATAGTTGAAAATTCAACTATTTGGTCGAAAATTAAAGTATTTATTTGAAAGTTTAACTATTTTACATAAAATTAACTTTTTTATTGAACAATCATATTTTTGGTTGAAATTTTGGTTATTAATTAATTTTATCATCCATTTTCGGTTGAAAATTTATCATTTATAAGTTCAAAATTCCACTATTTGGTTAAAAATTTACCTTTCTTGATTGAGAACCAAATTTCATGTAAAATTCATGTTTTCCGGTTTAAGAGTCGACTGTTTTCTAAAACAAATATCTAAATATCTTCTAAAACATTAATCATTGTTGGTTAAACATTTAGTTATTTCGTTCAAAATTCAAATATTTTGTTAAAGTCATCGTTTTTGGTCGCAAATTCAACTATTCTGTCAAAAATTCGTCCTTTTTGATCGAAAATTCATCTTTTATGATAGAAAAGTCATCTTTTTTGGATGCGAATTCATACTTCTTGGTCTGAAAATCAACTTCTTTACTGAAAATTCGACTGTCTTCGAAAAAGTTTCGCCTTTTTTCTATAAAATTCAACTATTTGTGTAAAAGTTCAACTATTTTGTTGAAAGCTAGTCTCTTTTGCTTAAAAGTTCAACTATTTGCTTGTTAATGCAACTGTTCGGTTGAAATTAATTTTTTTTGGTTGAAAATTCGTCTTTTTGGGTTGAAAATTCATCTCTTTTGGTATTTTGCACTGTGAATTCTGATATTTTAATATTTTCAATCATTCTTGATTGATTGCAAATTAAAAATTAATCCGATTCAATCCGAACCAAATTTCCAATCCGGATGAATCCGAATCAGTTGATATATACTGAAGTTTCAATCCGAATGAATCCAACTTCAGGCTGAATCGGAATCGATCGAATTGAAAATTCAGTATATATCAATCCGAGTTAAGATTGATTCGAATTCATTCGGATTGAAAATTTGGTTCGAATTATGGACTAATTTTTGATCAGTTTGGATCGAACAAAATTGAAAACTTTTTGGGATTGGTTCGGATTGGTTCGGATACAGATTTCGGAATAATTCGAATCGATTCCTAATGATTCGGAATAAATTCGTATCCGAAACTTTCGCCAGGGATATTCTTCCAATGCTCAACTCGACTATTTTGCACTTCTATTGCTTCCCTTTATTTCTTTTAACCTCCAAAGTTACAATTTATCTTATCTGACCTTTTAAGGTTCCCATCGAGAACGCACGTATGTATCTTTGCTTGAGGTACGTGACTTGAGCCAAGAGAAAAAGAGAGAGAGGAACAGAAAGCTGAAAAAAAGTAAAGAGAAGATAGAAGTGGAACGTCAGAAATTTTTCTCCACGAGGTCAGTCGAGTGCAGAGTGCAGGGATTTGAAGACCCATCTTTCCTTTCCTGCAGACACGTAGTTCGCGTTGGTAGTCCAGAAGTTCTCCATCTCTTACTCAAACCCCTTTCTTTTTCTTTTCCACTCGGAGACTTTCGTTGTCCATCTCTGTCGCTCGTTCGTCTCTCCCTCTTAAGCTCCTGCTTTTCCTTTTTTTTCATCTCTTTCTTTCACAATCCCTCGCCTGCTCTTCTTCTATTCTCTACCTCTCTCCCTCACTCTGACTCTCAGGATTTTTTTTCCTGACTGGTCGTCCCTCTCCTTTTTTCTCTCCTTAACCACGAAAAGGAGGAGTGGAGACCACATCTCCTCGGTTACTCTCGTCGTTTCTTCCTCCTGCAAAGCTTCTCTCTTCTTTTTTTATCCGCCAGTGGACCCAGAATAAAAAACTAAAGCCGCCCGACTGTCTTTGAAGGGGATGTGGGAGATGCCTGGCCCTATTGCTTTTATATTCAAAAAATTTGATGAAGTTAGCAGTTCATAAAAAATGTGTTATTGGTTTAGATTATTACCTTTTTCTTTTGGAAAATTGGAATAATTTGAATAGATTGATTCTAAATCAACCCACAAAATTTAATCTTGGCACTATGATCTATCTCCTTCACTTCCCATGTTTCTGTCTACATCAATATTGTAATCATTTTTTCAGATTTTTTCAATTTTTTACAACTCATTAAAATATTAACCTGGTACTTATCAGAAAATAAGGTTGCCAATAGGTTTTCACATATATTCAGGGAAAATAAACGATACCCTCGTTGTCTACAAAAGGTATTCTGAGGAAGATGCCATAAAAACAATATGTGCATATCTTATCCTGTACCATTGTGTACTGTATTTTGACTAACATTTATGTTCCAATTTTCATAATTTCATAATTTTTACAGATGCTTATGTTTTCTTTTTGTATCTATTTTAGATTTTCTTGTATCTACTCTA
The DNA here is from genome assembly GCA_032362435.1 of Melikaiella ostensackeni. NCBI lineage: Eukaryota > Metazoa > Arthropoda > Insecta > Hymenoptera > Cynipidae > Melikaiella > Melikaiella ostensackeni. Next base: position 42,731,950 of record JAUMHM010000083.1, read on the forward strand.
TTCTTGACTTTATTTAATATTCTGTAAATATAATCATGATGTCATATTGGTACTTATAAAAGCTGAATAATTTTGTCAGAAGTGGGTGTTTTCTAAATCTTTATTTTAAAGGCTGAAGCAACCTGAATAAATTCCATGAAGTCTTTTGAATATTTTCTGACATGTGTCTTATACAAATGGTTGGGGTTTGGACGATACTGCAGAAAAAAACGACAGTTTCGCCCGAGTTCTAAGTCGTACGTCGTAAATTCTTTACAAGTGTCTCCAAAATGTGTTTCGTTAAAATATGAGAATTTCTTAGACGTTTGGGTTTAGACATTTCGTAGTTAGTATATGTCGCGCCTTCAAACAGTGTGCATCTCGCTTCGATCTCCGTATACCGGAAAAAAATGTATTGTACTCAAGCATTTGTTTTTTGTGAACATTTTTCCTATCATAAAAAAAGAACTAAGAACAACAATTTAAAACGAATGTGTTCTTGTTTTTGTGTGTTCAACATTGAAAAATAATAGGATTACGATTCCTAGAATTTCGTCACAGACACTAAGGGAAGAAACAACAAATTAATAGATCAAGATAGAAAACTTCCTTCAAAAATCTTTTGGTAATATGGACTTCAAGAAAATTAATGAAAATTGGGGTGGAGGACCAGTAAAAAATATTGAAGATTTTTGTTCAATCAGTAAAAAACTAAGATCAGCTGCATTACAGAAAGATTTCTTGATAAAATGCAAGATTCATGGGGTTTTTCCCAAAAATATTTTTGATATAAAGAAGAAAGTTTCCTTTGATTTTGAAAACAAAATAAATAAAGAAATATTTAATGAGACCACTAATCAATTCAGAAAATCTATTTTGAATGTTGTTATAAAAGATTGCCCTGTACAAATACACTATCTAAATAAAAATGTTAGGAAGATTCTTGATAATTTATTAATTTGAATGAACAGGTACCAGACTACATAATCAAAGAATGCCTTGAGAGAGAATCTAAATGAAATATAAAAGTCTTTAATAATTATGAAAAACATGAACGAAAATTTGAAAGAATTCTCAATATCCAAAGTGATATACAAAAATGAACTCTAAATATTCACTTTATAATACAAAAATGATGCACATTTTAAATGATAAAGACAGTTTTGCAGTTATTCCAAATGATCCTACAAAAATGATTCAAAACGGTACATTAAAAATTTTAGAAAGATTAAGGCTTTAAAAATGTTTGGGAAACAATATCGAAAGGTTCGGCACTGACACAAATCACACAAATCTATACCTTGCCTATTATCTAGTAAAAGCCTATAAAGACGAAATTTTCCTTACGACCGGTTATTTCAACAATAGGTTCACCCACGAAAAGAATATTGAATGTTTTCAATTTCATTTATTAAAAAAATGTACTTTCTACAAACAAAAATTTGGTACTCCGATAGGCTCAGTCTTGTCTGCAAGTATTGCTGAAATTGTGATGGAAGATATAGAAAATTAAGTTTTTAACAAAATTAATTTTGAATTGGACTTTTATGCAAGATATGTGATGGATTCTGTATTACCTTCACATGCCAAAATGTAGATACCCTACTTAATGTATTTAATAGTATAAATCCAAGATTACAGTTTCCTCTTCAAATTGAAACAGATGGAAGATTGAATTTTCTTGATTTGACTTTGATAAAAAGTGATGATAATTATATTATTACTGATTGATACAGAGAAACTATTTTGTTCAGGACGGACACTGAATTTTAATTATAATCATTCCTTCCAAAACAAAATAGGAGTTGTAGAGAATTTAATTGATAGAGCTCTTAAATTATCTCATCCAAGATTCCATTAAAAGAATATAGAATTATGCAAACAGATTATGTTTCCCAACAATTATTCTATCACTTTTATTGACAAGCATATGCATGACAGAATTGTTCAAATTAAGAGTAAAGGTAATAATCAGAACAGAAATAGTGTACAGGATTACAATGGATTTCATACGGTTGTCCTACCTCATTTTGGAAAAATCTCAAGAATCTTGAAATCAATGTTAGGAAAATTGGGGTTACATACGATATATAAATTTCCATTTAAGAGCCACTTGATTGTTACATTAGATAAAGACAAATATAAAAAACTGGAAAAACAATGTAAAATTTACAAATTTGAATGTAGACAATGTGATGCTGTTTACATAGGGCAAACAAAGAGATCATTTAGAACATGAAAAGATGAATATAAAAATTAATTTCATAGAAGCGCAAGATATTACTCGGTCCTCACAAAACATAGACTTGCACTTCGGCATGACTTCAATTGGGATGATGTTAAAATTTGGTATCATGAGAAAAATAAAAAAAAAAGGAATTTCATGGAAATGCTGTTTATAAAGAGGGAAGGTAACAAAGCTATTACTGTTAAAAGAGATCTTGCTAGATACAACAAAATTTGGGATGGAATCATTAATTGCATATAATGACTTTAGTTTTGTGTCATAATTTGGAATTTGTGTGAATCAATTTCCAATTAAAGAATAAGATGATCTGAATTTGGGATTATTTCAGAATATTTTCGCCTATATCAAAATTTTAATTTTCAATTAATGAATGAAATATGTACCCAAAAACTGAAATTACTGTCAATCGTACCTGTGTTTTACTTTCAGGTAATAATAATATTTTTCTAATCTAACAATTTATCAGTTTTATACCTGTTGTTTTTCCTACAAATTACCCCTGATTAGGAAGTCTTAATTAGTTTCGGAACATGTTGGTTCCCAGTAGTATAAAAAATACGGAGAAAAGAAAGAGTGTGAGGATGGTTTTGGTTGACTCTTTTTTTTCTTCCTGTTGCGTACATTTATTGTACGTCTGTCTCTAATAAGACGAAAATGCAGGAAGTCTCAAAGTCTATTTTTGAATTGTGAACTTTTTGGGTGTTTTTTTTCAGTGCACAAAAAATTTTCATAAGAAAATAGATTTTATTTCGATCTTTAAGAAATTTTAGAAGAGAGACATTAAGCAAAGATTGGTTCCAATCTGCAGGGTTGTCTATGAATAACTAAGATTTCTTTCAATCGAGTTTTTAATGATTGACTCAATTTACCAAAAGATATCTTTTTTACTCAAATATATTTTAAAAATTTGATGAAATTATCAATTAGCAATTTCTTTCTGAAATGTGTTATTGGTTTAGATTATTACCTTTTTCTTCTCGAAAAATGGGATAATCTAAATAAATTGGTTTTAAATCAACCCATAAAGGAAATTATCAAAAAAGTATCTTCCTGAAGGAAAAAGTATTCTTAAAAATAACAAATAATGTATTAAAAAGTAGCCTTTTTAAATCAAACAAGAATTGGTTTTTTCATAAAACAGAAGTGTAAAAAATACTTTAATTTAAAAAAAAAACGTATTCGAAAGGGAAATTTCTTTTTTAATTTTCTGTATGTAAATAATCGCGCCGAAGATGATCAAAATTGGGGTTTTTTCTGAAATTTCGTAAATTTCCTATAGAGAGTCCATTATGATTATTAATTTACCAAAACAATATTCGCCAATGGCGACACGTTTTCGAGAAAATCGACTTTTTTCAAAATTCTTTTTTTATGGAATGAAATGTTTATTTATTGAATTCTCTTGTAATAGTATGTAAATATAACATTTTCCTGCTAGAAAACACGAATTTTCAACTACAAAAGGTAATTTTTCAACCAAAGAGATGAACTTTCAACTAAAATGTTGAATTTTCAAAAAAATTTGTTTTTAACAAAGTTGTTCAACTTTCAACCAAGTATTCGAATTTTCGACCCAAAAATATTTTAATTCTGAATAAAAAATATTTTAACTCAACAGAAATAGACGAATTTTCAACCAAACAGTTGAATTTTCAACCAAAAAAGATGATTAGAAGAAATTTCTACCAAAAGAAATGAAGTTTCAGACGAAAAAGACAAAATTTAATAAAGGAGTTCAATTTTCAACCAAGAGAGAAAAACAATTTTAACAAAATTGTTGCAGTTTCATGACAAAAATACGATCTTTCTGTAAAGCAGTGTAATTTTAAGCAAGAAAATATGAATTTTTTAACAAAAAAGTTGATTTTCAACCAAATAGTTCAATTTTCTACCAGAAAATTCGAATTTTGAACAAAACAGTTGAAATTTCATCAAATAGACGAAGTTCCATCCAAAAAGGATAAACTATTATCAAAAAAGACGAGTTTCGAACCAAAAAGGATGACTTCTCAACAGAATTGTCAAATTTTTCAACAAAATAATTTAATTTTCTTAACCAAAAGAGATGAATTTTTAAGCCAAGAAGACAAAGTTTAACAAAAGAGTCGAATTTTCCGCCAAGAAAAATTTTTTAGTCAAGAAAAGAAGACAATTTCAACCAAATTGTTGGAGTTTCAAGCCAAAAAGACCAATTTTCTACGAAGCAGTTGAACTATAAACCCGAAATTATGAATTTGCAACAAAGCAGTTAAATTCCAACCTAATATTTCAATCTTCTACCAAAATGGTTGAATTTTCGTCTCAAAAAAGATGAATTTCAAACAAAAGAGTTAAACTTTCCACCCAAAAGGCTATTAAAAACCAAAACGGATGAACTTTCAACCGAAAAGACGAATTTTTAATCAGAAAGAATGACTTTTCAACAATTTTGTTAAATTTCCAACAAAAGTATTGGATCAACAACTAAATAATAAGATTTTTAACCAAAAGAGATAAATTTTGTAACTAAAAAGACGAAATGAAACAAAGAGTTGAATTTTCAACCAAAAAGGATGACCTTTCTGCCAAAAAGACGAGTTTTCAACCAAAAAAGATAACTTTTGAAGAAAATTGTTACATTTTCAGCAAAACAATGAAATTTCCAACAAAATGATTGAATTCGCAACATATGATTAAGATTTCAACCAAAGAGATGAATTTTTAAACCAAAAAGGCGAAATTGAACAAAAGAGTTGAATTGTCTACCAAGAAAGATTTTTCAGTTGAGAAATAAAAGCAATTTCTACCAAACTGCTGAAGTTTCAAGCCAAGAAGGTAAATTTTCTACAATGTGCTTAAATTTTCAACCGGAAAAAATAAATTTTCTCCAAAAAAGTTAATTTCCAACCAAATAGTTTAATTGTCTATCAAAAGAGTTGAATTTACAACCAAGAAAGATTTTTCAGTCAAGAAATAAAAACGATTTCTACCAGACTGTTGAAGTTTCAAGCCGAAAGATAAGTTTTCTACAAAGCAGTGAAATTTTCAACCGCAAAGTATGAATCATCTACAAAAGAGTTGATTTTCAACCAAATAATGAGATTTTTAACCAAAAGAGAAAAATCTTGCAACTAAAAAGACGAAATGAAACAAAGAATTGAATTTTCAACCAAGAAAGATTTTTCAGTCAAGAAATAAAGACAATTTCAACGATATTTTTTATGCTTCAAGCCAAAAATATGAAATTTTTACAAAGCAGATGAATTTTGAACCCGAAAATATGAATTTTCAACAAAAAAGTTGATTTCCAACCCAATAGTTCAATTTTCTATCAAAATAGTTGAATTTGTAACCAAAAATGATGATATGAAGTGAAGTGATATGAAGTCGGAAAAAATAAGGGGTTTTATTCCTTACAAATTTCAAAAATGATGAGTTTCTAAAATAATTGTTGAATTTTCAACGAAATAATTAAATTCTCAACCAAATATTAAGATTTTTATTCAAAAGAAATGAATTTTCATACCAAAAACACGAAATTCAAATAAAATGACGATTCTTTAACCAAGAAATGAATTCTTAACAGTTTGAAAATGAATTGTTATACATTTTTTCATGGAACTGTATACTGAAAAATAACAAGAATAAAAGAAAAAATAATAAAACTGAAAATTGAATTTTAAACAGTTTAATTTTTAATTGTTTGGAATCGAAAGAAATTTAAAATTTAATTTCAACAGATGAATTTTGAATTTTCTTCTATTTTCAACTGATGAAAATTCAATTTATTGAAAACAATTTTTTCTGACTCAGGGGGTCTCAAAACGTCGAGATTTGACGAAAACTGGTCCAAATTCATATGAATCTGATACCTTCCATCGTAAATGATGAAAATGTGAAAATGATATAATTGCATAACTGTACATGAGAATTTAATAAATAAGCATTGCGATTCATAAAAAAAATGGAAAAACACGATTTTTCCGACAACTGGTAGCTATTAGCAAAAAATGTTTTTGCGAATTACTGGTCAAATTGAAATTCATTAGTACGATCAGTTTTTCATATGACTTTACTGAAGAAGTAGCAAAAAATTAGCCTAACATTGAAAGAAGTATCTAAAAAGTAGCCTTGCCTGAAAAAGTATTAAAAAGTAAAAGAGTATGAAACTTCAAAGCCTGCAATTAGCAGAAGAAAGGTTTCTTTCGAAGTCAATGTCGATAATAAGCATTTGTTTATATGATTTGTTGAGACAAATTATAAACAAATATCGTTTAACAAATTTTGTTCTGATGAACATCACTGACAAGATAGTTTCTATGGAATAAGAAGAAAAATTAATCCTTTTTGCCCATAAATGCCGATAATAGGCATTTATTTATATAATTTGTTGAAAAAATAATAAAAAAATATGGGATGACAAATTTTCGTGATTAAGTCTTATCTTGACGGTAGAGGCAAGCAATTTCAACGCACAAATATACATTAAAAACGGAATCGACATTTTTCTCTCTCTTTGCATTGACATAAATGTACAAAGAAACAAACATTCAAAAATTGGCTCTCATAATTCTCTTAAAAATTGAACGCTGAATTTTTTTTAAAAAAATCCAAAATTGGTAATGAATTGCATTCTACAAGTTATTTTGAGCCCCGTTTTTTTTTATGTCACCCACTGTGGCGCGTGCACGCACGCCGAAACATTCAGTGAGCGCTTTTAGATATTTTCTCGGAACGAAAAAGCGAAATTTCTTATCGCCCACTGAAATGCTCCTTCTTTCTGGATAATAAATATATCATAAACTTTTAATCATGCCTAAGTACAGTATTTCCTGACGTTGAAAATGTCTGGATTATGCGCTGAAAAACTGATTATTATGCGAAATTATGCGACTAAAAATGCGTTAAAATTATGGGTTGTAAAAATAAAAAAAATTGCGACATGGGATGCACTTTTCAACTAAAAAAAAATCAAAATAAGTGGAATATAACTTACTTGCTAGTGGACTAAAAATGCTGAAAATTGAATCATTTGAGCCGAGCAAAAAAAAGTTGTGTTTTGGCACCCGAAAGTAGAAAAATAATTACTAATGTCTTCTGCTCGATTTTAAAATTTGAAAATTCATACAATTTCACCTATAGGCTGAGAATAATCACAATTTTTTTCTACAGTGCTTAGTATTAAATAATAATAAAAACTAAAAAAGTGTTAGACAAAAACAATTTGAAATTTCTTCAGTTTGAATCGAAGAAACATGTCTTTTATTCGTGCAAAAAAATGTTGTATTTTTTAAAGCGTTCCCAAATCGTGAATTTTGACTTTGTTAATCAAATTTCAACGCTTTAAAAACGACGAACATTTTTTTCCCCATCACAAAAAGATAATAACATGTTTCATTGGTTCCAACTGCAAGAATTTGACATGCACAACTTTTTCTACAATTTGCAAAGGATTTTTTTTTCAAATTCAAAACCGAAGAGAAGACATTACCCGATTCCAACAATTTTTCTTGTACTTCTTCCGAATGCCAAATTACAACACATGGCCTCAAGAAAAAAATAAGTTTCGCGAAAATACGTGTATTTGAAAATTGAAGGTTGTTTTTCAAATAAATACCTCTTTTTTCTTAAAATTGAGATATTCGAGTTTATTCCTGTCTTTGGTGAGTTTACTTGACCTCTTTTGAAATCCGTCGGAAAATTAACAAAGTCTTAAAAAATAACAAAATGGCGGCGGTTTTTCTGAAAGTATGAAAAGTCGACTTTTTCAAAAACCCCACCTTCTTTTCGTTCAAATTCTTTTTTTGAATTCGCACTCGAATGACGAAGAAAACTTTATAGTTTCATGCGGGCCAAACTATTTTTCAGGTTAAGAGAAATTTTTTTCGAAAATTTATTATATCTTGCATCGTTCGCGAGAAAAATTTAAAAATTCAATTTTTCGAAAAAAAATTCTCGTGACCACAAAAGTGATTAAATCTACATAAAACTTACAAAATATCTTCTTTATATAAGCACGAATTTTCAAAAGTGATTGTACAAAATAAAGAAAGTGGGATTTTCTATTAAATTCGACTTTATCTCTTTGGCTAAAATTTGAAAACATGGAAAGTTGATTCCATGGAAAAACCCAAAAGATAAGAGTTATTTTTTGTAAGCCTTTTCAAAATAAGCAAACTTTTATATCATTGTGCCGAATCTGGCGCTGTTCGTAAGAAAAATGCGAAAATTCAACTTTTTGAAAAAAAATTTTTCGTGACCTGAAAGATGGTTTGGCCGGGTTGGAACTATAAAGATTTTTTTCGTCATTCAAGTACCAATCCAGAAAAAAAATTTTGAACAAAAAAAAGGTGGAGCTTTAAAAAAAATTGACTTTAATATTTTCAAAGAAAACCGCCACTATTTTATTATTTTTTAACATTTTGTCAATTTTCTGATGTATTTCGAAAGAGGACATTAAACATCACCAAAGCACTGTGGGCCAGAATTCTCTAAAAGTGGCCAAAATTTGATTTTTCGTTGAATTTATATGAAACTTGGTATCAGGGGGTTTTTGGAGTCCCTGGTCTCGAATTTGACTTTCAAACTTACAAATTCAAGATGACGGATCCGATATGGCGGCCGAAGTAGTTGAATTTTTCGAACTGCCTACCGTTACGGAATTTTCCGTAAAACCAACCCCTTTCTAGCTCGTTCAGCGTTAAAGCTACGGAATTTGCCGTTACTTTAGCCCTATCGTTATACTTGAACGGATTAATCTTACGGAAAATTCCATAACACTGGTCAGTGCCTAAATTTTTACATATTTGTCTAAAGCTTGGTTTAAGGGTGTTTTTGGGGTCGCTGATTTCAAATTTTGTGTCAAAAGTTACGAATTCAAAATGGCGGATTCAATATGTTGGCCGAAATTGATGAGTTTTTACACATTTGTCTGAAACTTGGTATAAACAGGTGTTTGGGGTGACTTATAATTTCGAGTTAATTTCGAGTACAATTCAGTATCATATTACTATTCAGCTTCTGTAACGTGAATTAGTAGAAAAAATGATGTTTTCCTGGTGGAAAATGTTTAATTTTTAAGATTGTTCATAATATTCGTTAGTAGGAAGAACAAATTTTTAATGCTAATAATTTTTGATGACTTTCAATCATATTAAAGCAAATTGCACATTGTTTTGTTGAGAAAAACACCATATGACTGTGGAGAGATAAAATAAATTAACTATTTGTTTATTGAGATGCTCATAACAATGTATATTTTCACTGTATGGTTATGCTTTATTACGAGTATTAGTCTTATAAGAGATAAAAATATTTTTGGTTAAAAAGCAATGTTTTTCTGTGGTTCAACACTACAATCAAGTATTTGTTTATATGATACGTTTATAACGATCATGTTGAATATTGAACTTCTTAGTAGTGTTAATTAAGTTTAACTGTATTCATTGTGATGTATGGCAAATTTATTTAATTTTTTTCTTCATCGATAAGAAATAATATTGTTGAAACAGCTTTTTCCGACGATTCAATTTTTTCATATAATAAAGTCTCCAAAATGAAATTAAAAAATCAGACACAAATTTATTCAAAAGTATTTGATGCTTAACATCGATGAAAAAAAACATCCAAATCGGTTAAGAACTGTAGACTGTAGCGGATTATGAACAGTGAATTCCAAAATATACGAGTATACCAAAATTATTGCTTTAAGCCCATAGTAAGAAAAAAAAATTCACTTTTCGATAAATAATAACAAATTTAATCACATTCTTCCAAACAATAAACATAGCAAAATAAGTTCAATTTTTGAAGTTTGATTGTATGTCGGCGATACATGGAAGTCGAAATGATTAAAAACTTTACTCAAAGAACCTTTAATGTGTCTAAATACCAAAATTATATTCACTTGTTTCAAATTTGAATTTTGATATTTGGTCTTTTTGGCCAAAAAAAGGTGATCCTGGCCCGCTGTGCAAATTCAGAAAAAAACTTAAATATGTCAATTAGGTCAACAGCTATGGAGGTTTGAAAAAAATTGGTATTTTTTCGAAAAACAAACCTAAAATTTCAAATAATGAGAATTTTGCGAAAATGAATTTTTTTCTTAAAACGGTAAAATGAGGGTCGTGTTATTTCCTTTGAAAAACAACATATTTAAGAGGCGAATGATTCTTTGACATGAAGTTGCACTGCCTGCGTGATTTGAAATGGATTCGGTCTTCATATTTTCAAAGAATTATACTTAAAATTATACTTCTTAAAATCATATTTAATAATTTTTGAATAGACGTTGAGCCGTAGACTTGGTTACCGTTCTGAAAGGGTCGGTTTCTTAGTCAGCTCTATAATTAATAATTCATTAAAATTTATAATATAATAAAAGAATGTATTCTGCATAATCAACCAATTCAAAAATTTATCAGTTCTTTATAATCATTTATAAAATCGAAGAAAGTGGGCCCAATGCTTATCGCTACTAATTTTGACGGCAATGTTTGGCACTTGATCCTAGAAGACCAAATTTTTACGATGTACCTAGACACTTCGTTTCTTTTTCAATAACAATACGAATCAAAATATTTAATATTATAGGTATGTATTATGTTTCCAGGGAAACTGGAAAGGGCGGCTAGGTTCACCGGAATTCGGTGAGCGTAGACCAAATTTTCTCGGTGTACCTAGGCATCCGTTTTTTTAAACACCAAAACGAATATAATCGGTGCTGTAACAGCCTAATGTACTTGAAAGAAGTGCAAAAAGTAACTAATTTAAGCTGAAAAGTGATTAGAAGCGACTAATTTTGAACATAAAAAGTGACTAAAAGTGACTACTGTTCACACAAAAAATTATATGATCTCCTATAGCTGGATTCGGGGGTGAATAATAATGTCACAATTGCTATAATTAATTTTGAAAGTAATGTTCTGACAAATTGTATGATTAATTTTATTAAAACCTAAATAAGTGTCATTCCATTTTATTTCTTTGAAGTCGGTTACGGCCTTATTTTTAGAAATTTTCATACTTGCTAAATAATACTTAATGTTTCTTGAACTTATTTATCACATAAATTTAATAAATTATGTCCTTCATCTTTATTTAGAAACGTGATTCACAAAATGCAAAGGTGCAGAAAAATGTCACATTTACGTGTATTAGAGGATAGAGAAAAACTCAAAATCTATGATGCAAAATTAAATTGAATAGAATAAGATGTATTCAACAGTCGTTAAGCTTCAAAAGTAACTTTACTGGGAAATAATGAACGAAAAATGTGTTTTAATAACTACAACATAACCATTTTCAGCACTCTCATAGACTTATTAAAAACGTTACGTTTAGTTTTTCAAATTATCATCAGAGAAGATATTAGATTTTTGTAAAATTTAACCCCACCTGCCGCTTTTCTCAAATGTCCACGTTTTGAGACCCCCTGAACCCGAAAACAGATTTTTATGAATGTGTCTGTCTGTATGTCTGTCTGTAAACACGATAACTTTTGAAAAAATTAATCTATTAGATTGGCTTTTGGTACTGGTAATTTAATTTTTAATATTAAATAGCATTTTCGTCATATCGATTACTATATAGACTCCACGCATAAATTACTTCAAATTTTCCTTTTATTTTAAATAGAATCTGAAATGACACAGAGAAATATTACTAAAATTACCTTTGACTTCAGAAAAGTGTCTGAAAGTTACTTAAGAGACTGCGTGACAAAACTAATGTAACACGTAAAACAAATAGAGCACAAAAATATCTTATTTTCAAGTTATTTTTATGGAATGTCGACAGATGTTACAAGATTCGCAAATACTGAGTTTTGGACATGCTGTGTTTCACATTGGGGAATTTGAATTCTACTTTTCATTGGAAAAACAACCCTATCATCGTTATCTTCCTCCACGTGCGATTAATAAAACCCGGGGCTTGACTACCCGGAGCCGGTAAACGTTTTAATCTTTTTTTTTCCACGCTAATGGCCGCTGTACCCTGCAGGTATTGTTCAGGGTTTAGGCGGATTAAACTTGGCTCGCCTCGACAAAACCATGGGGAAATATGGTCGCTCCACCTCTCCACACTCTCGTCTAGTTTTTGATCTCGGACTCTGCTTTGAGCAGATTTTAGTCTCTTTTCTTTCTTCTCTTACATATATCATTGTTAATAATATCCAAAATAATTTTTAAAGTAAGTATAAGTATGGTATTAAATGAAGAATCAGGAGAAAGATTAATTCTTTTAGAATTTGCAAATTTTCGAAAATTTTTGTCCACTATCTGTAAAAATTCGCAGTATAAACTAAATAATGTGAACAAGAGAAGGAAATAAGGTCGACGTTTCGAGAGACGATATTCTCTCCTCAACATGAAACATTAATCCATACTGGTCGATTGAAAGTCCATTTGTTCAAAAATCAATAAAAATTCTTTGCAAGGTTTAGAATCATCATCTCTGATTCACTTCTCAAGTTAATTCTGTGAAAAATTAATAGGGTAGAAGTGGGTAATGCGGGGCGGCGGGAAATGCGACTAGGTCGCTTTTAAAAAATTTACGTTTAATGAACGAGTGAGGTTATATTCAGCATATACAGGTTGTTCTGCGAGTTATCCTTATCCTTGTAGGGCCGAGTAGAAAAGAAAAAAAATGAGTTGAAAAGTCCCATAAACTTTTTAGGTCCCATACATATTTTGGGACTAACAGAGTTTTGAAATTGTCTGTAGATGAGTCGCTTTTGTAACAGTGTGCGTGCAGGGAGACTAGGGATCGTCAGCACCACTTCCCCTCTAGCGCCAAGTTCACGACCTTCGAGGTGTACAAAAAAGCGAAATCTAAGCTCGCTCGACAAGTTCAAACTTTTGTCAATTGAGTAATGAAATTAATGAAATAAAATGAACTGCACTATTAGTGATTTGTATCTAACTGTGCACGTGTATTAGGGATATTTTTACATCAATTAATATTTTGATGTTCTTGTATCGATTACTAGTCAAATTGATTTTTGGAGAAATGAGAAAAAATCTACCTCGGCCCGGATTTGAACCGGGAACGCCGACTTTACAT
>JAUMHM010000083.1:42745319-42760248 GCA_032362435.1 Melikaiella ostensackeni
TAATCGATACAAGAACATCAAAGTATTAATTAATTAATTACCCTGGTCGATGAAATAACATCAATATTTTAAATTATATTTTTACATCACCTACTTACGAAAATCTAAAAAATTTTATAATAGTCAAAGTCCTTGTGATTTTTTATAAGCTCAGGAACTTGAGATATGATATTCCAACATCCCCCCTCCCCCATCTACTCAAAAACCACTCCCACCGGGATACATGGTTGTCATTGACTCCAGGTGTATGATGGATGTTTTTAAATCATATTCTTACGGAAATCTGAAAATTTTCATAATGGTCAAAGTCCTTATGATTTTTTTTATGAGTTCAGTAAACTGAAGGTTGATGAAAGTACAACCCTCCCCCTAGACCCCGCTTTACAGTGTGTTCGATCCAAATTTTCTTAGAGCAGTGCTAGGATTTTTTACCATATTTTACTCAAGCATCAAATTAATTAACCTCACTGATTTTTCAAATAACTCAGTCAGCCAGGGGATGATGTTCCAACATCCCCCTTCCCCTCAAGTCATCCTTGCAGTGAGGCCGATCTAAATTTTTATATATAAATGCTACGATTTATTGTCATATTTCATGCAATCATCAAATTGCTTAGCCTTACTGATTTCCTGAATAAATTCAAAAACTGCTGAATCATTGTTTGAGTGTAGCTAAACAGCCATGAGACATATTCCCCCTAATGTAGCTTTGACGAGGCGGTTGGAAAGACCTGATTAATTAGCTCGAATAAGTACTTACGAATTCATTAAGGTTTAATAAAGTCCAGTTTGTATTTTCTTGATCCGGAAACTACCGCATAATTTTTTCACGGTAGTTAACCATCCCTTAGACATATTTTCCTTAATGTGGCTTTGACGAAGCGGTTGGAAAGACTTGTTTGATTAGCTCGAATAAGAACTTACGGATTTATTGAGGCTTAATAAGGTCCACTTTGTGTTTGCATGATCCAGAAACTACCCAATAATTTTTTACGGCATTTAAGCAACTTTTAGACATATTTTCCCCAATGTAGCTTTGACTACGCGGTTGCCGATCTCAAGATCTATCAGCCCTGGACACCAAATTGTTGAAGATTTCTATATTTTCTTCTGCTCAAAGAGGCCTCCATTCATGAGTGAGCACATCTCAGCTCTGCCTAGGAGATTCTGCCTGGTTGTTTCCAACATCTCCTCTTCGACCAAAGCTACGTCAGCGTGGATCTTGGCGATGATGTCAAGCTCGCCCTCGGGTTCGGTGTGGTACACCTGCTTCTTGATGTACCCACAGCAGAAAAAATCCATCCGTGTCAAATCAGGCGATCTGTGAAGAAATTGTAGGAAAAATGTGAATGTAGAAAAACGTAGTGTTGATGTAGCTTGAAAGTTATTAATAATAAGGTCGTTTAAGTACAACATACACGTTAAATCTAATCGAATTAACAAAGGAATTTCAATGTAATTCTTTTCTACTTCGAAGGCCACTGAACTGGATTGTTATCGTTGTTGTTCCCGGTCCATCCAAGATACTGCTTATTTAAGAATTCAGTAACAGGGATTGTGCGATGTGCCGGCAGCCGTCGCGCTGAAAGGTCATATTTTGCCTAATATTCAATGGAATATCTTCCAACACTTCCAGCAGAACTTCTCGTAAAAAGGTTTCGCAATCTTTTCCCTGCAATGTGAAAAAGTGTTACGTGAACGACAATGAAGTCAGTTTAGCATGCATGTTTATAATTTTATTTCATTTGTAATTGAAGAAACATAATACATACTCACGTTTAAAGTATTCGGAAGCAAATAAGGGCCGACCACTTGATTTCCCACTATGCTGGACCAGACGTTTACATTGTCCTTTCGCTGGAAACCACGGTTTCTGGTTTTCTCTGCATTTTCTAACGCATAAAAGTGTATGTTCTGTTGATTAAATATACCCTGCCGAGTGAAGGTGGATTCGTCTGCCCACAAAATGTTTTTCATAAAGTCTGGATCATTTTCCTTCATTTCCAAGAGCCAGGCGTAAAAAGCCATCCTTCGAAGGTCGTCATCTGTAAATTAAAGAGAAGACTAAACATTTTCTCTCGAAAGTAAAACATTTTTGCGATTTTGGAATTAGGATTTCAAACGATTTTTCTGAATATTGTAAATTCCACACTTTTAACCAAGTCAAGTTATTATAAAGCTCATTGAAACATTTTCAAATTTAATACTATTCAGTTTGCATTGCCTCAATCGTAAATTTTTTATTTTTGAGGGCCTCAAGCTTCAAATTGATGGATTTTTAGAATTTATTCAAACAATTAAAATTTTTAAGTCTACTATTTTAATGATTGATTTTTTCATAGAGAATGGAAAATAAGTTGGTACATTTCATAATTTTTAAACAATTTTGAATTTAGCTGTTTTTAAATCAAACCACGTAGACTTGGAAACGTTGCAAATTGAATAATCGTAATCACACAGTTCTTACTTTAAGCATTTAAATTCAATGATTCACAATATACTAATTATAAATACATAAATTGTTATAAATTCTTCAAAGCTAAACATTTTTGAATAGAAAGTACTAGTATCTTAAAAGTTATTAATTTTGAATAAAAATTTTTTAAATGAAGTAACTTCTCATTGTAACTTTAGTAATTAGATAATTTTAAACCATTCAAAATTCGAAAATTCTTAACTAGCCTTTTCCGATTTCGTGATGACTTTTGATGATGATTTTGTGATGAAATATTTATTTTACATTAGACGATTGTCGATAAGCAGAATTTCACTCAATCCTCATTCATGAAAAATTTGAAATTGAAGTCGTTTTAAGTTGTATTAATTTCAAGTCGAGAGCCTTAGCAGTTGAATGACTGCAATTTTACAGTCTTCAAAATCAAATAATTTTGGGTTAAAGATTTATGAACCACAGAATTGAAAACAATTTCAAATGAAATCATTTTTACATCACACGCTTGTATCATCCGATGTGCTTTTGCATTACGTTGCGTTTGTGCATCTTGGTTGCTGGTTGTCCACGTTCGCGTCCACGTTGAGGAAGCAACTATTTATTATTAAAAATCAGTATACATCACTCATTATCTTTCACTTCATCATATGATTACACTTTTTTACGCAGAATGTACATTTGCAGTTCATTTATAATGAAAAAAGTACATAATTACCTGGCTGTTCTTCACCAAACGTCGATGCAAGTCGACAAAAACTTGGGGATGAGGGTGGTTAGGGCGATCAGGGTAATGTTTTCGATAGAGTCGTGCGGCTGCTGCGGAATTCGTTAAACACTCCACGTAAATAAGGTACATTTCTGCATACTTCTGAGACGTATACACGACCTTTTTGTGTTGCAAAAAAAATCAAATCAAGAAACGGAAAAAACACAAAACGCAAAATGAAATCACAAAACATGTGATAAAATGTAAATAAAATAAAGCCGGAAGAACGGAGAAGCAAACGAAGTAATAAATAAAAAAAAAAGCGAAATCCAAACTCAAGAATTATTCAAAAATGAGAAAATGAACTAAGAAAACTGAATGTCCGAAAGCACAGAGACTGTAGGCTTGCTAAATTATCTCGAGCAACTAATTTGACGTGTAGGGATGAAACAAAAAACAACGACATATCGATTTTTCTTTTATGTAAATTTTCACATTTCCGTAAGAATGTGATTTAGAAACATCCATCATACTATACACCTGGAGGCAACTGCAGACATGTATTCCTATTAATAAAGCAAAGCTAAGATATTGGTCTACGTGTTACATATTATGCCATTACATTATAGATTATATTTCTCTTTCTACCGATTGATATATGTTATGCACGCCGCATTACCCACTTCTCCCCTCGTTGTAATTGTAATGGAATAATTAAAATAAATTGTAAACGATAAAAAGTGAGATCAGAAAAGTGAAATTTAAATAACTTTACTTGTGGTAGTTTAAATTGTTATTTCATACATGTCGGAAGTTCGTGGTGTTCTTCATTAATGAATTTTGGAGGACACATTTAAAATTGTGTAATATATTAAGAATTAATAAGGTCATATTTAAAAAGGAGTCAGAATAAACGTTCTGCTGCATATTAAGTATGAACATCGAGAGAGAGAGAGAGAGAGAGAGAGAGAGAGAGAATAATGAAACAATTGAATTAAATAACGATTTAGAAACTATGACAATATAAGTAATTTAATAACAAGAGTATAAGTTCAAACAATGAATATGAAACTAAAGAATCCGAGATTATGTTGTACTCTCCCTCTCAATAAAGAACATTGCCGCTACAAGTCTTTTAAACTTATTGGGCTCAGGGTGTAAAATCAAAACATGTTCCCAATCAAACTGACGACCAGCTTCAAATTGATGTTTGGCGATCACTTTATGGTTTTTTAGATTATATCCAAAATTATCTTGATGTTCTTCAGCCCTATTGGAAAGTAATCTAATAGTTTGGCCTACATAACACTTATCACTGTCTAAGCAAGCAATTTTATATACTACATTAGAAAACTGAGAAACATAAAAAAATCTTTGCCTCATTTAATAAACTTGTCAAGTTTGGAATCAACCCTAAAGGTTGTTTTAATATTAAATTCACTCAAAATTCATGCAAACTCGAACAATAACCTACCATGGAAAGGTATAGGAACAAAAAGTTTGAAATCTACATTATGGCCCAAAGAAACATTTAATTGTTCTGGTTTAGGTTCTTTTAGTATTTTTACTTAATAATTATTGTGTACTTGAACAAATTCTTTTCGATAATTGTTGAGAAACAAAGTATACTTTAATAAAATCAGTATTAAACTTATAAAAACACTCGTGTAATAGTTAAAAACCTGTGTCAAGAAGATTTTCAATAATACCTATTTTATGCTGAATTGGATGGTTAGAGAAAAAATTAATGTATCTACCTGAATAAGTATCCTTCCTATACCCATCCGTGATAATAGTGCTATCATCAGTTTTTATAACCTTGTCATTCAAAATGGAATAGAGTTGTTAGTTTTAATCTCATGTCTAAATTTGAGCCTTCAATGATAAGAATAAACTTTAATAGGACATGATCTAATTTATCTTCAGGTGAAATAATAATAATAGTATCATCCACGTATCTAAAATATGTGTGTATGGTAAAATCTAGATCTTTTAAAACTGTTTTCTCTAAATCCTGCATAACAGGATCTGCTAAAACAGGTGATATGGCAGACCCTATAGATATTCCACATATATGTACATAAAAAATATTGTTAAATTAAAAAACTGTTTCATTAAAAATTTCATTTTTTTTTTAAATTCAATCCAAGGTAATCTGGTAAAATTTTGTATGTTTATTCATCTACTAAGAATACTGTTCTTCGACAAATATATTGGAATATTAGTGAAAAGAGATGATATACCCAAAGAAACCATAATATGATCAAGAGGAACTGTTCGTTTAATAACTGTATTTTTAAACTCAGAAGAATTTTTAACTTGAGTCTTCGGTATTATTAAAGCTTTTCTAGAAATACTATTGAATAGTTTAGTCAACTTATATGTTGGTGAATTGATCAACGAAACAACAGGCCACAATGGACAATTTGATTTGTGAAATATAGGCAAGCCATATATTCTAGGAATGTTAGTGTCATGAACTAATATATCCCGACGTTCTATGTTTTCCCCTAAATAACCACTGATTCAGCATGAGTTTAATAATTTAAAAGTTTCTTTTTTTGAATCTTTTTCAGAACTATTATCTAATTTTTGATGTGTTGTGACATCATTTAATAAATTATTCATTTTATCATTATACATTTTTTTATTAAAAACAATGGTAATGTTAGCTTTATCTGCATGAGTGATTAACAGTTGTTGTTTGATTAAATAAAAAGTTGTGATTTTTTTCATCTTTTGAACAAACACTCTATCCACATGCGAAATTTCTTTCCGGTTTAAAAAATGTTGTGCAATGTTAAGAATTCTATATCTAAGCATATCACGATCAACTAAATTTTCAATCAAGTCAGTGTTAGATTCAACGTCTTTGACAATATCAAAAACTATATTACGTTTCATTGTGACAAATGACGAACTGTATTTATTTCCTAATCTTAAACCGTCATTTACCTCCCCTGAAATTTTAACACTACTAAAATTGATTATCCAGGGGTCCTTATAACCTTCATTGATTTTATCCTAATGTCCATTGATATTTAATTGTTCACGAATACTACTGTTTGATAGTAAATTTTGAAATCTTCTCATTTAAACTTTGTTCCTGTTGGAAAAAATTCTCATTTTCGTTGTGTTCATTTCCAAAAATGATTTTCGTTAGAAAAGTTACTGTTACCTTAGCGTTTTATTCTGAATTCTGCTCAGTCTAATAAATGTAAAGTACAGGATTCTTTCGCGCATGGCGTACAACTTCTGCATTCGATTTCAAATCGAGTATAGCATAAATGCATGAATTTTCCTAGAAATGCGAAATTGCAAATCATATGTCGAATGAAACGCGAACGCATCGCTTTGACGGAAATTTAAATTCACATTCTCATTTATTCGACCCAAATTGATACTGCTCGCGTTATTCGAAACGCACGCGAATGTAGACACTCTTTGTTTCGCAATGAATGAATTAGTCAAAAAATAATTTATTATCTATTCTTCACGCACATTTTGAAAAGTGAATTTCATTTAAGCGTAGGCATCAGTGACGCGTCATCAGTAGCCTGAGAATTTTCAAATTCTTCAAGGTTGAAAAAAATAAATCATTGATAGCAATTTTAGAAATTCTCACTTTTGATGAAATCACAGAAAATCCTCGTGTTTTTATTTCATCTTGAAGTTGTGATCAAAGTGATTTGCAGCAGACTGATACTTAGTTGATTAAAGTGATCCAGATTTCGTATCAAAATTATAATTGACAAGTGAACATTGACATTTGATACATGCATCATCAAATGTTAAATTTATACATTCATACCTCACCCAATTCGATCGAGTCTTATTTCCATTTTCGGAACATAAAGTAATCACAATGGTTTTTCATCGTTACGATCATGAATCATAGATCATCATGTCTCGTCACATCGTTATCATCAACGCGTGACATCATCTTCAGAGGATATCATCGTCAATCATCGATTATCATCATTAGCAACACATGACATCTTCTTCAGATGATTTTAATCATAAATCATCAACTTATAACACTACATACACGTCTTCGGATAGAATTGTCATCAATAATAAGTCAGCAGCATCATCATCATCATCACATAACACCATCAACACATAACACCATCATCACATAATATCTTCATCAATTACTTCTCGTTATCATGTGTGTACGTCCAAAAGAAAAGGAACCAGGTTGTCGGTATGGAATTACGTATGTGGTCATATAGCCAGATAAATTACTGCCATTTTAGGCCCAAAATGAACCATCTAGGTTGAAAAATGAGGCACTGGGGCACTTTTGATGTTGGAAAAGCCGATTTTTTGAGAGAAATGCATTTAAATTTGGCGAATGCCATAAGCACAAGTGTTTAATTTTTTTCAAACCAAAAATTCCCCCACTCTTAGTTCGCTCTGGAATACGGGAGAGGTGTTAAGAGATAGAACAAAGGTCAAAGTATCACACCCACATGAAAACTCAAAATCATCAATTTTGACCTTGACTTACAAGAACGCTCATAACATCTAAAATAAAATCGACATACTGGTACCTTTTGTTCTGAACGTATACATACCATCATTAGCTTATAACATCATCTACATAACATCATCTTCCGCCAATATCATTATCCATCATAGATCACCATCATTATATCCTGCCATCATCAACACATAACACCATCTTCAGATAATAACATCACTTGTAGATCAGCAACTTATAGCACCATCCACACATTTTCAGATAACATTATCATCAATAATACTCGTAGGCTATCACAATCATCATCAATTATAGACCATCATCATCATTATCATTATCATATAATCATCATCGTCTTGGATCAGCTTTTTTCTTTGTTGCGTAAGCTCCACTAATATTTCAAGGTGGGGCTGAACCAACTTCAATTGCATGGTCCTCGCATATGGGATTTTCCGAATGATTACTGTAGTCTGTTTAAAAAAAAAATAATGATAACGCGACTGTTGATTGCTTGGATCATGAAATTGGGCTAGTAGATGTTATGATTCACTGGATTGGATCATTTTAAATTCATTATTCAGATCTCCATTTAGATAGTTAATTATCAGGGTGACCGCTTAAATTTCATTGTCAGAAAATAATTCTCCCTGATTTATCAGTTCTCAAAGAATTTTCCCAGTTAAACATTTAAATTTTCAAACTAAATTTTCAACGCTATTAATTGAAAATCAATTAGTAAGGCTTTCCATTACAAAATTTCTAGTGCTGCTCAAAATTTCAACTAGACATGTAACGCTTCAATCTTAAACTATGTGGTTTTTAATGTTCTCTAAATTTATAATCTTTCAAGTATTGAACGTATATTCTTGAGGAGTATTCTTCTCTAAATTGTATAATTTTGATCAACTTAAACTTGGGTCAAATAAGTTTGAAAATTCTAATATAAATTACTCCAATTTAAACATTATCTATTTCAAATTATTCATTTCAATTTGAAATTAAATTTTATAATTTTGAAGAATTTGAAAGTTAAACAAAACTTAACTTAACTTAACTTAACTAAACAAAACTATGAACTTTAAAATAAGTGCTTAATCAAATTTCAAAGAAGATTAGTAAATAGAATTGATACAATTGAAAAATGCTCAAAACCAAGTCCGTGATTCAAAATATGATAGTTTACAGGGAGAATTGTAATGTTAAGAACTTGTCCATATCTATAAGAATAAATTGAATTTTGTTCCACATAATAAAATAGGTAAATCTTTTCTAAGGTGAACATTTTCCAGTGTTGTTTGAAGACTTCTGTTTCGCAAGTTACAAAATAAAATTTTCTCGCTCTAATGGTTAATCAGTTACGCCTTGGATTAATTTTCATTCACACAAATTTGAAAAAAAAGTATCTAGGAATTCACAGATTCTCGTTTTCTGCATCGCAGCTATAAATCTAGCAGATTCATTTTTTTTGTTGAGTAAAGTGTCAGAACGTCGACCATACGTGGGTTTCATAATTACCCGCAAACTAGAACGCGAGAAGAGCCTGCAGGATAGAAAGCCAATGTCGTGAGTGTGAGAGAGGTTGGCAAAATGAGGAATGGCAGAGGAATTCTCGTTCCTGTTCCATCCAGCTTTAACTCTGGTACCCGTCTGCGCCCTCACTACACTCTTCGCAAAGATTCGCTCAGATTAATTGGCCCAAAGATAAGTTGAGACCACGACTTTATTCTCATAGGTAGTGATCACGTAACTTTTGGCCTTTTCCCTAGTTTCTACACATCGGGTGTTTAAAAAATTCCATTTCGACAAAAATCTGTCCAATTATTTAAAACGTTGTAACCTCCATCAATGATAATTGCTCGCAGACTATGTCTCGAAACTAGAATTGCTTGGGTAAAGCGTTATTCCGATAAAAAATTGAACGATTAGGAAAGGAAACCGGAGAACTAGAAAACGAAAATGCATGTCAAAGGGAAGTCTTTCGAGTTCATGAGTCAGGACAAACATGAATATTTATTCAGTTTCGCCTTTCGCTCCTGCGAATTCGAAGAAGCGACAGCAAGCGACGGCCCGACGCGTCAAATGTATCGGAAACGCATTGGCGCTAATGACCCTTCTCGTCTATTACGTCGCTTCTGCAATCTACAGGACCTTTACGGGGTGACTCGGCTCGCTTTTCCGTCGTTACGAACCGCCATTAGGCGTGGCTTTTAGCGATCGATGCCACAGCAATGCTGAGTTTCTACCACGTTCATGGTACCCGCACCATGTGATTTTGGATGGCCCTAAAAAATGAACCGGAACCCAGTCCGAGAGACGTCATCGATCCTGGCTGTCGAACCACCCGCAATGGTTCTCTGTTCTTCCACAGACTCAAAAAACCCAAATCCGATTGTTTCAATTCAAATGAAAACTCCTATGAAGCCAGATCTCATTTTCCTGTCCTTAAATCAAACATTAAAGATTAATTTAAAGTATTTTAACTAATATTAAGAATAAAAATGGTGTCTGACTCACGACGCCCGCTAGCCACGCCTCCTAGTAACGCCTATTAGGTATATTTACCAATCACCTCACTAACTACGCCTATTGCCCATTTTTCTCTCCCAATAGCCACGCTCATTAGCCAACAAATAGAAACATATATTAACTACATCCACTTACCACGCCCACTGAGTAGTTTCACTAATCACATTCATTATAAACTCAACTAGAAGTGCCCACTGGCTCGAAAATCTCACCCAATGGTAACGCCCATTGAGTACGTCCAAGAGGTACCGCGATTGACCACATCCTTCACCTACGCTCCTTGGTAACCTCTACGAACTTAATTCCTCAAAACCCACCTTAAAACTCCATTATTAATAACCATTGATCACCTCAGCTCACCAAACCCCTTGGAACCTTTCTCAGGAACGACCACTCAACTTATCCTCTAGCCACGCCCACTAACTGAGTCCCATAAGAATCTCTATCGACCGCGTCCACTAACCATACCACTGAACACTTTTACTATTTACTCCTCTTAGAAACTCAACTTAGAACGCCCATGCCTACTAATAACGCCCAAAAATCTCACCCATTCGCATGGAACATCCATTCATTAGGCCCAAATTCCTCAGAAACTACCTTCAAACTTCATTAGAAATGACCATTGATCACTTCTGCTAACCAAAACTGTTGGAAACTTGCTCAAGGGCTGCCAATAGCATGAAGCATCCATTTATTACTGTCGAATTCCTCAAAAACTACCTTAAAACTTCATTAGGAATAATGATTTGTCACTTCTGCTAACCCAAACCCTTTGAAACTTGTTTAAGAGCAACCTTGGCCAGTTAGCACGAATACAAGCTGAGCCCTATAAGAACCACTATTGACTAAGTCCACTAACTACACCTACAAAATACTTTTACTACCTATGTCAATTAGAAAGTTAATTAGGAACGCTTACTGGCTATGCTTACAAGCACGTCTACTAGCAACGCTCACAAATCTCACCCATTGGCATTGCTCTATGGAACGCCCATTGATTGCACCTAAATTCTTCAGAAACTACCTTGAAATTCCATTAAAAATACCCATTGGTCACTTCTGCTGATCCAAACCATTAAAAACTTATTTAGGAGCAACCTTGACCTCTTTCCACGCCCACAAGCTGAGCCGTAGATCATGTTTCAATTTAAGTCAAATCGACAAACCATATCATATGGCCTCTCCCATTAATGATCTCTACTAATTACTCCACTAATCAGTGATGCCGCCAACTCACTTCTACTAGCCATTTCCACTTGCATAGTACAAAGAAGCCCAATAATCACAGACGATAGTTCTGCTCAGTTGCCAATCTCCTAGAAATTCAGGCTAGCCACGCCTATCGGCTACATTTACAATCCACGCCCATTAGAATTGTATGTGTTACTATCATAATAGTTCAGTGAGGATCACTATTTTAAGGAATTTTCAAATAAGTGCAGCTAATGGCCGTTCCTAAAATATATTTCTAAGGGACATGTCTAGTGGGCGTGATTACGAACTTTTTCTATGGGTTTGCTTTTAGGGTCCTATATATCGGAGGAGGTGAGTGGAAATATCTAGGGGAGATGGTTACAACTCTTCCAAGAAGGCTTGGCTTGAGAGCTTTCTGAGAGGCGTAGCCTGACTATTTAGTGCTCGTTCCTAATGAGTATCGCCAGTAGAAATAAAAATTGTGTATCGCCTATAAGTATTGCTCGTGGATGTTGATAGTGGGTGCTGGTCGTGGGCGCAGCAGAAAATTTAACATATCTAAAACAATAAAAAAAACTTGATCTGACTTTAAGTGTAAACAACAGGATGTATCGAAAAAATTCAATATTCTGCTTTCGCCTTTGGTTAGAGCTAAATAGTATCTGATAGGTGCCAAAATAACTCCCGTAAAAGATGAGTTCTGAAAAAAAATGTTTTGTGCTTACGCATTAAAATTAAACTGGCAGATAATCGTAAAATTCACGAAACATTAGATACTTTTAAGTACTACCAACTCATAAATGTTCATTTCTGATGCTGATTAGCGGTAAAAAATGCATATTGTATCCAAGTATATACCTGCTTAGTATACACCCAAGAGAAAAATGTCCTGTGCTCGCGCGTTCATATTAAAGTGACAGATAATCGTAAAATTTACGAAATAGTAGATATTTTTAACTATCACAACCACAAAATTGGTTAATCCTGATCCGGAAAAGCGGTAGAAAATGCATATTGTATTTACACATATACGTTCTTACTAAGCAGGTATATGTATGAATGCAAAATGCCTTTTTACCCACTTATTCGGATCTGACATCAAAAACATATAGTTAACTAAATATTCATATATATACCTGCTTACTAAGCAGGTATATGTATGAATGCAATATGCATTGTTAACCGCTCATTCGAATCAGACATCAGAAATATATAAATAACTAAATATTCCCATATATATATATCTGCTTATTAAGCAGGTATATATGCAAATACAATATGTATTTTTTACCGCTCATCCGGATCAGACATCAGAAATATATAAATAACTGAATATTCACATAAATATCTGCTTACTAAGCAGGTATATATGTTAATACATTATGAATTTTTACCGCTTATCCGGATTAGACATCAGAAATATATAAATAACTAAATATTAACATATATACTACTGCTCACTAATTACAGAGCAGGTATATATGTGAATACAATATGTATTTTTTGCCACTCATCCGGATAGAAATGAATATTTTTGAGCTTGTAACACTTAAAAATATTTAATATTTCGTGAAATTATGACTATCTGCACATGACATCTTTCCATTGGGCCTATATTAAGCTGGTATATATATATAGATACAACATACATATTTTAACAACTTCTTGGATAGAAAAACATATCTTTGAGCTTTTCTTACTCAAAAATGTATAATATCGCGTGAATTTTATGATTATCTGTGACTTTAACATGAATACGCGAACACAGTACATTTTTTCATTGGGTCTATATTAAGCTGGCATATATGTGGATACAGTAAACATTTTTTTCCGCTTATCCGGATCAGAAATAACGATTTTTGAGCCTTTGACGATGAGAAATCTATTATTTTTCTCTATTCTGATACATTATAATCTTGCGCGAACTGAAGAGATTTTTTTCTAGGGCTCATCTTTTTCGGGAGTTATTTTGGCATCTACCAACAACTTTTCAGCCCCAACCAGAAACGAAAGCAAAATATTTAATCTTTTCGATACGCCAAAGTAAATAATGTGAGTCTTCATGTGTTTTTTTAGAACTGTAAGAAGATAAACTTGGCTCAGTTTTAAACGTAGACATCTTGCTGATGTGAGATTTTGAAGGGCGCTGTCAAACGCGACGTTGCGACACGGTGCTGGGTGCTTTCAGCCCGAAATGGCACTTAACCGCTTCTAAAGCGTTTCCACTGCGAGAATCGAGGATCACCCCGGCCTCTAGGATTTATTGCCGAGGGCCCGAATTCAGCAACCCGCAAATAATGGATCGTGCCGAAATTCAATAAACACCCTTCTATCAAGTCTGGAACTCTGGAAGACTGACTTTCCACCCATCCTCGACAAGCCTACAGACCCGGAAGAGTCCGAAGGCTTGAGAGAGCAGCGCGCTTCGATGCACCTTGCAGGAGTAAGGGCGAAACGCTTCGAGATGCCGATCAAAATTCACAGCGCTCTCACACTTCAGGGAACCAGTGCGGTGGACGGAAACCACCCTTCCTTTCCCATTGGAATTCGTTCGACGTCATGAGTAGGGAAGCATGGTTAATATTTTGTAAAATAAGAATTTCAAGGCTCGAGGTAAACTAAAAATATCTAAATACAAACTTACTCTGTGTTTTTTAGATTCTAGAAGGAGAGTAATTGAAAGTATTCAACTATTCATCCGTTTCTTCTGAGAAGTCACTTGACGGCTTCTAAATCCAATTTCCATTAAATGTCGGTAACAGGAATCTGTATCTATCTAGATCACAGTTAACTTCAGTTGATATGTTATAGATTACATTTTTTCTCCATGTATACGCTTTTCGGGTTTTTACATATCTAAACTCCTCCCTCTCACAGGAGATCATGAGGCATTAAACCATCTAGCTCAAATCTCTTCTGAAACCTCCCAATTACCCCGACTCTCTTAATAAACCGCCAGGCAATGTCTGACGTTCTCAATCCTGTGGGATTTTCAATCTCTAAAATCCCCTAACGTCTGCAGTCGTATTGTTGTCACAAGCGTCCGCAATCGCCTGAAAATTTGGCGAGGGAAGTGGAAAACTGCAGAAAACTAAAAATTCCCGAATTTAGTCGGTTACCGACAGACGAGTTTGGATATAGACTTTCAATAAGCATCGAATGGCCACATCCATCCTCGGCTTCAAACCTCCCTCTTGACAGTAGTTAAACGCATTGAAAACACGACTAAGCGAGTATCCCGAACGATCACCCATCCGAGCGCTAATCGTGGCCATCCATGCTTAACGTTCAAGATCTCGACGAGTCGAGAATCACCACTCAGCTACTGCCATAAGTCTACTGATATGTTATAATAAATTTCAATTAAAATAAAATAAAGGAGAATAAAATTTTGTACATGGGGCAAAATTCGTCAAGTGTACCCGCCTAAAAACTTTCTGTCTCCGATTTCCTTGAAAGTCCGCGAAATAACTGTCCGAGTGAACCTCTTTTAATTCCACTAAGAGAACGTCTCTAGTACGACGGGTTGTCAGTATACAGGGGCTCGAATTTTCAACCTTTT
>JAUMHM010000083.1:42775552-42794391 GCA_032362435.1 Melikaiella ostensackeni
CTCAATTTTAAAAGTAGCCAAATAGAGATTGTTGAATTTAAACTCTTAAATTGAAAATTTGGAAAGCAAAGAATTTTGGAAGTTTCATTGTGTTACATTTTTGTTTTAAATGTTTTTGCTTGAAAATTGTCCAAATTTAAAGGTTCTCAGTTTTAAATGTCTGAATATTGAATAGTTGAATTGCAATTTCGAACAATTGTGTATTATATTTTAAAACGTTTTATTTTCTTTACGTTCACAGATTCAAGGAATATTAGAAATCTGTTTAAAGCAATTTTTTTAAATATTTGGTTAAACCACGTCAACGCTTCGTGATCTCTCACACTTACTTTCAACTACTTCAATTAAACGTTTTATGTTAAACAATTTAAAATTGAAAGCCCGCAATTTGAATAATTTCGTATTGAAGACCACAAAAAAGTTGAGGTTTCGGAAATGAGAATTCTTAATTTAAAAATTTGTAACTTTCCGAATAGAAGTAAAAAATTCAAGTCTTCAAAATTCAAATTTTCAAAATTGGACAGTTTCAAATTTAGGTTTTTTAGAATTAGCTTTTCAATCCTGAATGATTTTCAATATCAAAACATTCTAAATTAATCTTTTTAATAGCTCTCAAAATTGAATAATTTTCATTTAATCGTCCAATATTTTACACTTTTAAACTAGAAACCTTTTCTGTGCGAGAAAAACTGAGAGGGGGGGGGGGCACATAATAACTTGTACAGAATGGCGCGCTCTTTGAAGATTCCCTCCATGGACATCGATATTGATGCGTAGAATTCAATGCATGACGAAACGTAAAATTAGGGAGAACGCTTCGAAATTCAATTTGCATTCTAAGTGCGTTCGCCGGTTCGCGGACCGCCGGACAAGCTTCGGCAATTACTATATGTACCACGCTTCGCCTGGTTTATTTTCTGCTGGAAAGTTCGCTCTCCCGTGGTACTTCAACCCCAATTCAACCCCCCAGTCACACTCCCTCAACCCACCCTCTTAACGTTCCTGGTTCCACCCAGCCACCAACTCCCATCCCGTCTCGTGTGGCTGCAGGCGCCACTCTCCAACTCGTGCTCTTTCCTTTATTTATTTTTCTCCATTTTTGTCTCTTTCTCTCATCTTCATTGACTTCCTAGTCTCTCTCCCCTTCTCTCTGGCATGTGTCCCATTTTTCTCTTCATCTTATGTCGTTTGCTTCACTCCTCCACTTCTCCCTTCCCTCAGAGGAACAAGACTAGCAACTAGCACGTGCCTGGTTCCCCTCTTTTTCATTCATCAACCCTTTCCTCTTCACTTTTCATCCTTACATCTTCTTCTCCCCTGTATCTGATCGTTTTTCAATCGTAGTATATTTAACTCTCAGTTGGACTTTTATTTCTTGGATCCTATTCTTCATTTGATTGAAGAAGTCATTCTTGCTTCTTCATTTAACAGAGTGGCCATTCAAGTCTCACAATCAGGAAAAATTCCCGGTCCTTTGAAATTTAACTATTTTCAAATTAAGGCCAATAAAATTTAACAATTTTGAAAATACGCTGCCAAAACTTAATAACTTTTAATATGAAGCGCACAAAATTAAACAGTGTCAGGATGAAGCTTTCAATTATTATTCAACGTCTCGAATTCAAAATTTAAAAACTAGAGATTTGAAATGGAAGGTTCTAATGTGTCCCCTAAGGGTTTACATTTCCCTTTTTACCTCTCCCATAGTCCTTTACACCCCCCAACACACACTCATTCGGTGGTGGGGGAGGGGGGGGTGGACCTACAGCTTAAAATGGGTTCCAAACCACCAAGATCAACGGCTTTAAGTTGAAAATTGCTTTCTAAACTGAGAGATTAAAAATTTTTAAATGTTCCAAACAGAGCGATTTTAAATTTGAAATTTGAAATGACATTTCAAATGCCTGAATAGATTTTTCTACTTTAATTTGAAAAATGTCGTCATTTCCTGAGTTTTCCAGTCCAGCGGCCACCCCTTTTTTACTCTCTTTTTGGTGTTTTACCATTTTGATCGATCAATTTTATTCGTCTGCTCTTTCCTCTTACTTTTTTCATCCTTACACGTTCTCTTTTCTGTAATCGATCACTTTTTAATAGTTCATTTTACTCCTTCCTTGCTTAATCGCTCTCTGCAGTTGAATTTTTTTCCTGGGATCCTCTTTTTAATTTGAATAAATAAGTCATTCTGGCTTCATTTAAATAAATATCGATCTTGTCTTCGTGTAAACGTCTTCAAGTTTCGAATTGTTTAAGATTAGGATAGTTTCGATTTTTTCGTCTATCTCTATTTCAATGTTAATTGCAGCTTCTCTTCAATTAATTTTTCGCTCCATTTCCTTCAAAACTTTTTTAAATTTCTGTCTAATTTTTCAAGATTGCATTTTCACAAATTGCATTTTCATTAATAAACGTGAATAATCATTAATTTCTTAAATAAAATAAATAAAGATTAGAGCGGTAGATACAAAACTTTATTTTTTGTTGAAATGTCAACGCTGCAAATTTGATCATGCAGTAAGGTAAAAATTGCTCCTAATTGTTTTCTCTTTCCTGAATTCGAAAAATTTTTCAAGGAACTCATAATATATTGTATCAAGATTTTCATCCGAATTTCGAACCAATAATATTTACGATTAGCGCAATAACTTTCTTTCAAATTTTATGATATTTTGAATTTTTATTTAAGTATGTTCTTACAAGTATAGTTTCTCTGCAAAATTTAAACATCTCAAAAAATCAGAGCTCAATAATTGACAGAAAAGAATACACTGAACTTATAGGCATCTTTAATTTAGGCGCCTTAAAATTGCAAACTTTGAAAATTGAGGAGATTGAAAATTAAGATGTCTATTTTGAGAAATTTAAAGGCTTTTAAACTTTGAGTGTTCTCAAATTTTATTGCTTCATGATTCGTAAACATTAACATTTTAATGTTTTGAAACTTTAAATATTTAAAAATTAGATGCTTTTCAACGTTCTCAAATTGGAATTGGGTGACATGTTCAGGATTGGCTAGCCAATGAAATGTTTTTTACGTACGAAATAAGGAGACACGTATTTTTGTAAATGATCAAAGCAACATTTTCACATTTTTTACGAATATTTTTTAATTTTAAGGGTAAAATGAGTTTTTTTTCAATTTTACTTTGAAAACCGTGCCATTTTTACAATTTTGAAAATATTAAGGTTTTTCCTGTTCCATTTTGTCAAGTTTTTTTCACTCTTTTGAAACCGATTAGAAAAACGAAGATACAATCAAAAATATTATTGCTATTTCGATTTTCTGACAAATTAAAACACGAAATTTTCTGAGTTATTTTTTTTCTTAAATTTTTTTAATATTCTCATTCTCTCTTTTTTTCCTAAAAATCACAACGAAAAAACGGTAGCTGTTTTGAGGAAATTTCGTATTATAATTTTTCAACAAATCGAAATAGCTTTACGATTGTTTATTCTTTCTTCGTTTTTCTCATTGGTTGTGAAAGAGTGAAAAAACTTACAAACTGGAACAAGAAAAACCTTAAAATCTCAAAAATTAAAAAAAGGACAACGTTTTGAAAAAAAAATCAAAATATAATTTTTTTCTTCCGAATAACAATAAAATACTAGATGGGAAATTTATGGTGAGTAGAATATATTTGTACCTATTATTTCTGAAAATTTCAGAAAAAAAGGTGGGATTTTTGAGGAAAAATTGTTTTCCATTTTTTTTAAAAAGCGAAATAACTTTACTATTTTCTAAATCTTTGTGGATTTTAAAACAGTTCGAAAAAAAATGAAACAAGAAAAACCTTAATATCTCAAAAATTGCAAAAATGGCACGGGTTTTAAAGTAAAATTTTCAAAAAACTCATTTTATTCTTAAAACTTTTAAATATTCGTAAGAAATGTACAAATGTTTCTATGTTAATTCAAAAACATACGTGTGTCCGTATTTTCAACGTAGAAAAACATATTTCATTGGCAAGCTAATGCTGAACATGTCACCCGCCGGCCTGCATGATTTGACATGGATTCGGACAAGATTGGTTTCCTTTTTCGATGTTACGTTATTTAAAATGCTGATATTTTTTAACTTTTATTACGAAATTAATATTTGAAAGCTAGAAATTTGCATGCAATTAAAATTCTATTAAAAATTTGGAAGCTTGAAAATTCCTATATTTTGGACATTTAAGTTTGATTTGTAACTTGTCATCATTTAAATTTGGTTGCTTGCGAATTCATGTTCTTAGCATTCAGAAATAATACATATTAGATGTTTAATTTCAGGCGTTTTGAAATTTGAAAAGAACCGTCAAAATTGCAGGCAGTTTGAAATTTGCAAGTTTCATCATTTCATAAGTTTAATAATATTTTTAAACTTGAGTTTATATTTTGATCAATTAAGAATTTCAAATTTTTCGAATTTTCGATATTTTTAATTCGAAAATGAAATTTGGAAACTTCATTTCATCTAGGTAAAAATTTGTATTTGGAATTGAAATTTCAGAAATTTCCAACAGAAGCTCTAAAGTTTCGAGCATTTATTTTCAGAATTCGATGCGTTTGAATTTCAGTCATTTCAAACTTCAAATCTTATGAAACTACATGCTTACAAAGTTAGGACATTTGAAATTAAGAAACTTAAAAATATTAGACAATTTATAAATTTTCAGGCATGCCAATTGATTTCAAACTTTAAACGCTCTAAAATGTTACTTGCTTCAAAACTGTAGAATGTAGGCCCCCCTGCAAAAAACGTCGGATTAGAAAATATTGCTTCGCGTTCACGAGATCTTCTCAGAAAATCTGCTTTGCGACAACCTCGCATTGGGACGGAAGCCCAATACTTTTTAATGCGAGAGTTCGCATGTAATGTCTGAATCATGAATAACATACGTCTGAATGCGAAGTGAGGGATTTCGCGTTGAGAGTTCGAATATGTTTCAATACTGTAGAATGCGATTAAATGCGAAACAGAATTTGTTTTAATGCTATTGAATGCGATTGAATGCGAAGCAGGAAATATGCGATTGATAAGTATTGAATCGCATTCAAGAGCTCTTCTCTGGAAATCTGCTTTACGACAAGCTCGCATTCAAAGTGCAATACTTTTGAATACGTTCCAATCCGACGTTTTTTGGAGAGCCCTTAAAATGTTGTCACATCTGCAAATTCAAAATCTTTGAAATAAAAATTATATTGAATTATTAAAAAATTTCTTGTCATACCTGGAGAGTGTTTCGAAGCTAATACATTTCGAGGCAGTCAATGGAGCTCCATTGAAGTCCTGATATGTCGAAGTTGGTCCGCACTTTAGTAAAACATCTCCTTATCAAGTCAACTCTTACTGCCTTATCGAGCAAACTCGTGAATTCCTCTGAAACTTCCGGCACGACTCGTCTGTTACTGACGTTCATGACCTTATCCAAACCTCTCGTCTCCGTTATGGATGCCCATGTCCCCAGGGAGTCGCTAGTCATTAAGGCTTAACTCCAGATTAAACCCAACTACCACTAACTCATTTCCCTGATTTAATGCGCTATTTTCATTATAAGAGGTCCACAGATAAAAATTAAGATCGGTCAGGTAGCGGTTTAATTAAACCAAGACGTGACACTGAATTTAAACGACTCAATGGGACTCATCCCCTGAAAACTCAACAAAAAAATTAAGAACATTTTTTCGAACTTAAATTCAAAGGGATTCGAATCTATAAAATGCATATATGTTTATCAGTTTTATTAATAGGTGTTAAAAATATAAACATCCTCTGTCAATTCCTTCAACTAAAGTTGTACTCCTCTATTTTAATTTTTAGAGTTACACTAGCGGAGGGAACAGAAAGCATAATTGCTTCTAAGAAATGTTTTAACAAACGGCAAAATAGGTATCAAAAGAAAAGCTTTTATCGAAGACATTTGCAGTTGATAGTTCTAAAAGATGCCTACAGTCGGTAAATTATCTTCGTACTTTTCGATTCAAACAAGCAGTGCGTCACAAATCAATCATTTTAAATTGAAGCTTCAAATTATTTCTGTAAAGATAATTTTGAAGGAACCCTATTATTTACCAGAGTGTCTACTCAACAGATGATTTGAGATTCACGTTTATTTCCCGGTTTCCTCTGGCAAAGTTTTTCATTTTCTTGATCTGGGAATTAAACTTCTTTTTCAAATTTCCATGTCCTATCTCAGAACTTTAATTTTTCTAGAAAATTCCCTGTTTCATAACAGAATTGTAGATTTTTTTTATATATTCCCTGTTCCAAATCAGAATCATAATTCTTATCGAAAATTTCCCATTTTAAGCCAAAATTCTAATTCTTTTTTAAAATTCCTTGTTCCAGATCTGAATTATAATTCTTCTCGAAAATTTCCTCTTCCAAGCCAGAATTATAATTCTTTTGGAAAATTCCTTGTTCCAGATCTGAATTACAATTTTTTTGAGAAAATTTCTGATCAAATTCAGAATTAACATATATGCAATTGCTTCGGAAAATTTCCTGTTTCAACTCAGAATGATCATTTTTCTCGAAAATTCACTGTTTCAAGTCAGAATAATACTTCTTTCTTAAATCCAGATATAACTCAGAATTATAAATCTTTCGGAAAATTCCCTGAACCAACCCTTTTTATCAAAAATTTCCTGTTCAAAGTCACAACTATAATAAATTCTTTTAGAAAATTCCCTTTTCAAATTCAGAATTACAGATATCTCTTCCGAAAATCCCTGTTCCATATCATAATTATAGTTTTCATATTTTTATTTTAAAACGTAAAAAAAGCATCACTTATGCTATCGTCATTATCAACAATAAAGTGTTTTTATTGTTCGTTTCGTGATTAAACAAACTAAAAGTAATAAAATATCAAAAAACTGTTAATATTCATTTTAGTATAATCGAATGATAAAATCCTGGTCAATGAATGAAGTTCTCGGTCATTTCTCGGTGAACGAAATTCCCAATTTTTTTCCGGTTTCCCGTTCAGGTAGACACCATGTTTATTGTTCCTTTAAAAAACAAAAATTAAAGAAAATGATTTTATTCGTACAGTGCTCGTAACAGTGTATATACATCGCGTGTTTGAGTGATGTTACAGCATTTCTCTTTAGGCTACAATCACGAAACGCGACTCTCATTTCAACAAACGAGTGTCCCTCGCCTTAAATCTACTTATATGATCAGATCAGATTAGATAAATGATAGAATTTGTTGCCACTAGCTACCTAAATCACATGCGTAGATAAAGTTGCTGAGTGAAATCATCGACTCAGAATAAATTACTAGATTGATGTGCGGATACCTGTACAAATAAATTGATCATCGTATCTCCACGTTTAAAACATCCACTCGTTCGAGAATAAAAGAGCGTTGACTTCAGCAGAAAAACAATTTGTCTACAGTTTGTACAGTGAGACATTCTGGAGTGCACCGCACACCGAGATTAATGCGATTAATCCATTCCTGACACACACACACACACACACACACGGCACTTGAGGTCCACCTTCTGGGTCAACCGCACATTCATTTTCACATACGACTTTGGCCTGATTGGGTTTTATTGTTCATTTTTCACTT
The DNA here is from genome assembly GCA_032362435.1 of Melikaiella ostensackeni. Lineage (NCBI taxonomy): Eukaryota > Metazoa > Arthropoda > Insecta > Hymenoptera > Cynipidae > Melikaiella > Melikaiella ostensackeni. The sequence goes on from JAUMHM010000083.1 coordinate 42,783,120, forward strand.
TTCCTTGTTTAGCGCTTGGATGAATTCCTCCAATTTTTCTTGGATCTGCCTCACGCGTTCTGAAATTGAGAAAAAACATTGGTATTTTATATTGTTACTATTTACTATCTTTTTGATGGCATTCAAAACTGAAAAATTGTAAACTACGTTCATCATCAACATCGAAATTCAAACATTCAATATTGCACAATTGCACAATTGCAATTATTGCACAATTTGCACTGTAAAACATGAAGCACTTTTGATTTTCGAAATTTCAATGTTAATATATTCGATTTTGAATGTCGTTAATTTATAACTTGGAAACATTTAAGTATTAAAAGACTTTAATTTTACAAGTGCACAATTTTGAACGATTTAAATTGGAATACTTTCTGTTGAAAATTATTTCTTTCAATTCAAAATAAAACTGTATAATTTTAAAGGGATTATTTCAAAATTATTCATTTTTAAACGCTACTAGTTTTAAATCATCCAATTTATAGAGCATCAAAATGAAATTATTAAATTTTTAATCACTTCAATTTTGAATTATTGAACTACATATGAGGATATAGGATCTCAGTTGGATTTTAGATATTTTAAATTGTAAACCGAACAGTTTAAAAATTTTTAGGGTTTCGTAGGTTACGCCGGAACCTCTTATAAAAAATGGTCGGATATCCGCCCGTCCTTTACCGCTCCTAGCTCCTACAATATTTGTGCTAAAGGGCTAAAATTTGGCATGGATGTTAACCAGCCGTAATATACTCGAGGAAAAATATTTCCATCTGCTTATCTAATATATATATATATTTTTTTGTATGCAGATTTGAGATAAGAAATCAAATTTGCTATGTTACATTCTTTTTTTATATTAGTGAGGAAAATTGGGTCTTTAGACACCTATGCTGGAAGCTTTTCGCTCGCCGACCTCTTTGGCTTGATTTCTAATGATTCAAATAAAATTGTTCAACTTGAAGCGCTTTTAATTTGAAATTGTCTAATTTTCAAAATTTCAATCCTTATCTATTCTATTTCAAATTTCGCAATTTTATAATCGTTTAGGCCTTGAACGAATTTGATTTTAAAATTTCAGACGACTCAAATTCAAAACAAACAATTTTTAATTTCACAATCTAAAAATTATTCCAATATGAACGCTTTCTGTTCAAAATTGTTCCTTCCATTTTGAAATAAAATTGTATAATTTCGGAGGATTCAATTCAAAACTATTCAATTTCAAATAACACTAGCTTAAAATTATCCAATTTATGAAGTATTACTTAAGTTTTGAATATTTAAGTATTAATTAATATTAAAGTTCTGAATATTTCATTCTAAAATTTCAACATTGGTTAATTTTAAAATCTTGAAAATTCAATATTTTCAATATTGAAGGCTTCAAAACTGAAATTGCTCAATTATGAATTCAATATTAATATTATAAATCAATTTAACTAATAATTATTAATTTGAAACTTTCCAATTTTTAATATTTGGGTTAACTGAATATACAAGGAATTCAATTACGAAAATGTTAACTATATTAAGGTTTTCAATTTGAGATAAATTTGAAACATCTATTAAAGTTCAATTCACAATTGCTGCAACTATACTCAAGACATACGAGTACTATTGTCCCAAATTGAATACCGTAAGTAAAATACACTGAATAATTTTTAAATTTCAAATGCTACAGATTTGAAATTATCTATCACGTTTCAAAATAAAATTATTCCATCTAATAGTATTCAATTTTAAATTCTTTCAGTTTAAACCATACATTTTGAACAGTCTATGAAATTTAATAATTTATAATCTGTGCTCAAGACTGTACAATTTACAAATGAACTTCACTGAGTCTTATATTACTTCATAAAATGAAATCAAGTAATAAAAAATAGAGAAATATCTTACTCAGTTCCTCAGCAAGCGTAACTCTTCTTCCCGTTAAGAGTTTCTGCTTAATTTCATTATCCTGACTATAATCTTCTAATACTTCCTTAATCTCCTTATCTAGCCTTCGAGCTTCTCGATTCATGACCTGCTGTCTTAAAGCATTCGCCGTTACTTTTAGCACCTGCTGTATTCGCCAGAAAAGCACCACATCATTGCACTCCATCTGAAATCACACATATCAAAAGCAAATATATAAAACGTGATCCACAATTTAAAATGTAAAGTATAGAATAGAATTAAAGCCTACCTCTTGATCATGGCCAGTGTGATAAAGATAATATCCTTTCCTGCAATCATAAGCTCTCGCCAAGCTTTGTTGCAAAAAAAATCTCCTATAAACCGGATGCCAAGTTTCTCGAATAAATTCACTATCCACATCTAATCCATTCCGCTGCAAGTTTTTCCTCACTGTCGTCAACTCGTCTTGTGTCAACGTAGGTGCGTGTTTCTGAAAAAAATGAAATAGATTTTCAAAACCAGTGAAATGATTGAGTAATAAGAAAGAAAGCGAAGGGTTGACCCCTCAACTTTTGAGCGTACACCAGATTTCAAGACTTCAAAAGATTTTAAAATATTTCACAAAAATTTCGAAAATTTTAAAGATTTCGAAAGACTTCAAAAGATTTCAAAAGATTTCAAAATATTTTAAAGATTTCAATGATTTCACAAAGACTTCAAAGATTTCGAAACACTTCAAAAGGTTTTACAAAGATTTCGCAAAGATTTCAAGGATTTCACAAAAATTTCAAATATTGCAAAAGATTCCTCAAAATATTTCAAGGATTTTACGAAAGCTTGTACACCAGATATAAAGAGTGATCAATCCCTCGAAAGAAAAGTTGAGGTTTAACTTCTTTGGGGCGGGGTCTTACTTTTACCTTGTCTGCGTAAATAATTTTATCAAGCTCATTCTTTACTGATGTTCGTTTTTGCTGCTCTTCGTTTTGATACTGCCAGTAAAACCATCGATCTTTGCGACTTGGACCCAACATTTCGCGAAGTATTTGCTGCGTACTCTGTAGTTTTTCTTTGACCGAGGTCTCTAAAAATCGAACTGCTTGGTCCCAATCTCTCTTATCATTCACACTTCGATCGTCGAGAGTATTTAGCTGAATTACTCGTAGCATGTCGGAAGCCTGATGGTAAAGTAAGAAAACTTCTGGTAACTGTATCGGCAAGAACAAAATATTCAGATAATTATTAACTGGTTTGTAACTTACCTTATCTTCCCAGGTATGCCTAGTCATCGCTTCATTCACAACTTCGTTTTTCAAATTGTCGAAAATATTATCATGATCGGGGTTTAATTTCGCCTGCGACATGAACTTCTGAAATTCTTGTTTCAAACATTCCCAACCGGTTTCTACACTTCGAGCTGGCAACTGCTGTTCCGCCCAGTGCTTCAATTTTATATCCACGGTTGTATTAAATGTACCTGAACACATTTATGAAGAATATTATTACTTGAGAATATTATTATTGAGAATATTAATCATTTATTATGTAGAAAATTAATCACGACTTACTGGGATTGCCACTCTGAGCAGCAGGTAAATAAATATTTTCGAAAACGTGCATGCTGACTTTCTCCCAAAGTCTCGACATTAAAACTTCTTCCCAGTGCCTCGGCGAAACTTGTGATAAGTTAACAATTTCATCGAGAATCTCCCCTCGTGCTTTTTCGAACAACTCGTCCCTATCAAATTCCCTCAACCTACGATTCCCAAATGAGATTTCAGGATAATTTCAAACTACTCAAATTTATATAAACATACATTTTTTTAATTACCGTGGGAAATTGTTTTTCCACTCAGTCTCGAGATTAAATCTTGTGGCTTTAAAGGCATCTGCCTGTTGTTCCACAGTTTCGCGAACCATTTTCCAGAAACATTCAGCCACAGCCATGCTTAAATTTCTTGTGGTAACTTGACTAGACATCGCTAAACCATCCCTATAACATAAATAATATCATATTTGGATAAATAGTTCAATAATATAATAATTAAATAGTACATAGCTAAATATTAAATATAATTATTGGCAAGTAATGCCTAACTTAAAGCGTTCAAATTCGTAAGATTTTTATATCTGAAATTTAAATTTAATTTTTGATGGTTAAAACGTCCGTTTGAATTTCGATCGCTTCTTTTTCAAATAGTACAATTTTGAAAGCGTAGAATTTCAAGTTTATTGTAGATACCTAAATTGAGAACATTTAAATCTGAATTATCGAAATTACTCCATTTTTAATGCTTCAAAGTTGAAATAAACGAATTTTGATATTGTTCTAGTTTTAATTTTCCAATTTGAAGAAACCCATTTTATTTCATGACATTAAGTATCGTTCAACTGAAATTAGTAATTACTATAAGGTTTAAATGTTTAAATTTGAAATTATGTGTTTTTTCTGGCCATCTTAAAAATTTTCAATTTGAAGCGCTTTAAATTTGAGATTGTTTAATACTGATCGATTAAACAATCATTTAAATTTGTTCACTTTTAGTGTTAAATTCGTCAGTTTTTAATGCCTCCATTTACAAGTTTTCCATTTTAAATAATTATTTTTTGACTGGTAGAACGATAAACACCTCCAGTATTTAAATTACTAGATTTTCAATACTTGAAAGTTACAATTTTTTCAGGACTCAATTGTTTTAATTATTATTCAGTTATTAAGAATACCCATTTTAAATGATTGAACTTACATAAAAATTATTTCAAGTTTTTTTTTAACGATTTATTCTGAAATCTTTCAATTTTAAACATTTTCAAATTTTAATATTAATATATATTTATTTATTTATTTAAAAATCTTTAACTTTAAATTATTCATTTTTAAAAACTTGCTTTTAATAATTACTCAGTTTTTTAAGTTCCCAATTTAAAATTGTTTAATGTTGAAAGACAAGAATTTGTAATGGTTAAATTTTTAAGGCTTAAAATTAAACTCTTCACTTCAGATACGTAAAATCTTAATAATTAAATTTTAAAAGGCTTTCAGTTTCAAGCTGTTCAATTCTGAATGTTTGGCTTGGACATTTTTTAATTCTGTAATAACATGAAATACTTAAAATTTGAACAATTCAAATTTAAAATGATTAAATTAAAACGCTTAAATATTAAATTATTCCACTGTTAATTATTCTAGCGCTTCGATTTACGTTACCCTTTATAAATTACTAATTTGAAATGGTAAACTTCTAATTATTTAAATTGCAAGCGTTTGGGCAATAATTATTTACATTAGAAAAACATTTACGCACTTGAAAAGCTTTGAATTCCTAAAGAAATTTTCTTCATAATCTTTTATTGTTTGTATACTGTCATCCTGTCTTCCACGTCCAGTGACGACCGCAAAATAACCTAAGGCTTTCATAGGAAACAGTTTCCCTGAAAGTATTTTCCTCAAACGTTCAGGATTCGCTAAGTTTTCTTCTGCCATATCCACCTGATAATTAAATTATAATATAAAAGATTTGTACATTTTAGAACAATAATTTTCAAATAAAAAAAAGGAAATACCTTTTTATATTAAAGAAGCTTACCTTTGTGAGAACGAAAATAGTCCTCTTTCCAGAAGGATCCATCTGAGCAACAAGATCAGTCACATTGCTTCTCTCAGCATCCACAGAACCATCTTGAATGCAAAGAATAATCGCATTCGGGTTGCTCATGTACTGCTGAGTCATGTGTCGAATCGCATCCCGAGTATCTTCTGCCATATCGACTGTGACTGTCTGCAGCAAAAGTAAATCGAAAATTCAAAATTTGTTTGAAAATAGCAGGCCTCAAAGTCCCTACAGGATAAAAAATAGGGTGCAAAGGGTACTTTCTTACGCTCGAAGGGTACCCCTTTTTACCAAAAATGGGATATGATAAAGAAGTTATTGAAGGCAGAAGATTTTTCATAGGTATAGGTAGTCATTTTTCTGTTTTTTAAAATGAATTTTTCAGCTAGCTTTGAAAAATTTTTTAAGCAGCTCAAAACTCCTACTGATGACAATACATTATCAGGAATTTTAATTTTGAAATTCTCAGCTTGAAATTGATAAATTTTGAATGTCATCAATTTAACCCTGCTTGATACGGTTGAATATTTAAATCTAAAATTATTCAATTCTAAAACTATTCAATTCAATTATTGAATCCAAATCAAAATTGACAAATTTCAAACGCTTTCGATTTCAAATTATCAAGTTTTTGCCGCTTCAAGCTTCAAATTTTGAAAACATTAAGACTCAATTTGAAGTGTACCATTGTGAACAATTTAAATTTGAAATCGTCTTTTGATATTTAAATTTAAAATTGTTTGAGCATTAAGGGTTTCACTTTGAAGTTGTACAGTTTGAAACGATTTATATTTAAAACCAAGCAATTTTATATAATTACATTTTTTAAATTTGCAATTCAAAATTATTCAGGTACAAATGATTTCAATTTGAAATGCCTAGAAGAAAATTATACTAACCCAAAAAGTGACTAAAAGTGACTAATGTGCATTAATAATGTGACGTATGCTTTCTTGAATTCAAAAGAATTTGATGGAATGTATAAGAAATCCAGGTGAATTTGAACAAATTCACGATGAATTCATAAGAAATCAGAATGAAATTTTTTAAAAATCCAAAAAATTCTATTGATTTCAGTAAAATTGGAGTGAATTTAGAAGAATTCAAGGAAATTCAAGAAGACTGATGAAATTCATAAAAATTTGAGTGAATAGAACAAAATTTTAAAAATAAAAAAATTTCCACCGAATTGAGTAAAATGGCAGTAAACAGAATTCACGGCGCATTCAACAGAAGTTAAATGAATTGAAGAAAAATGCAAATAATAGAAAAACGAATGAATTAAATAGAATTCGAGAAAATTCAGAGGAATTTAAGGAAGAATTTAATTAAGTAGAATTAAATGAATTTAGAAGAATTCAAGCAAATTATAAAAAAATCAAGAGATTTTCCAAGAATTCAAAATAAATTTAAAAATACTGATTCAGGATAAGTAAATACATTATAAAGAACAGATAACTGAAATACAAATTCAGGATAAATTTTTTAAAAATCCAAAATATTTAACTGATTTCAAGAAAATTGGAATGAATTTAGAAGGATTTAAGAGAAATCGATTAAGTTCATATGAATTCAAGATGAATTAAAAATAATTCAAGTGAATAAATGGGAGTGAATAGAATTAGTGAATAAGAATCTGATAAAATCCATAAGAATTTAAGGTAAATTCAGAAATAGGTATAGACCTGAATTCAATAGTGGTTAACTGATTTTTTTCATTTAAAAACGTGACTATAATGACTTTATGTTAAAAAAATTGACTAAAAAGTGATTCGTGAAAAAAAGGGGCTCAATGTGACTGTGTGACAGCCCTAGTTCTAAGAGAAACACATTTAGGCTTCCCGGAAAACTTAAGAAAATGATTTTTCTTAGGCTTAAGGTACAATCATGGGTCCAAAGGGTTAAGGGTCATGTGCTAAGGGATACTAAAGAAGAGATTCAAAGACATTTTCATTTAAAACATTTTACTTAAAATTAAAAAAAAATAGACTATCGACTAAAAATAGGGTACTCTAGGGACCAAACCTTGAAAATAGGGTACTTTAGGGACCAAAGCTGAATACTATATAGGGGACAATAAGGGTTCTTTGGAACGGTCTGTGAGGCCTGAAACAGCCTGCTCAGTAACTTCTTGAAAAATTAAAATTAAAAAATGATCTTACACTAATGATACCAGGCAGGTCAACAAGAACCATTCGAGGGAGTCCAGGACCCTTCACAGTCATGGCAATAACATCTTGGCTAACAGTCTTTCCGTTCTTAACACTGTTTTTCATACGAAGTTCCACTTCCTTTCTCAGATCTGCCAATTCTGATTCTTTCGTTAGATCGAATTCCCTCGAACTATCTTTGAACTGAGCGATATGATAAGGTCCTTCACTCAAGGTCACTTTAACTGGAGCTCTTGTCATCATTTCTCCACCGCCCCTTAAATATTTTTACTTTAAAATACTCTCCTTATAACAAAATTCAGGGCTTGGACTCACTTGAGGTATCAAAAATAGTATTAATAGCGGCATTAGTGGAATTTTTTTCAAAACGGTGGAATCACTCAAAGAATGTGTCAAACAGTATCAATAGTGGCGTGTGTTCAAGCCCTACAAAATTATTAATTTATTAATGAAGCTGAAATTGATGAGGTTCTTACCTTGGGAAAATTCTCGCTTGTGCGATCATTTCAAGAACAGAGGTTTTTCCCGAGGACTGATCGCCAACTACGACGACTCGAGGCAAATGATCGGCTGTCGAGTAACCACTGTCGTATTCGCTTAGTTCATCCAAAACGTCGCTGTACATATCGATAAGAGATTTCTAGAAAATAGGGATTATAATAATTAATAATATACATTCAATCAATACCTAGAAAATTTAATCTAGAATGCTAGAAAATATATCCAATCACTAAAAACCTACTTTGATTTTACGATTGTTGAATTTTTGATTCCCTCGCAGCAACATTTGCTTGCGCAGCTCTTTATTTTCCCTTTCCAACCTTTCCATTTCGCGCTGATACTTCAACTGCATTTGCATGACTTCATCCTGCATCGCATCTATTCTCTGCTGTGAAGATTCTAAAAATAATCATTCCACAATTATTTACCTTAAAAATCGCTCAATTAAAACACATTGTGCTATAATTAAACCTACGAGCTTTTCGTCGTTCGTCTTCGTTAGTTTCATTCAGCAATGGACGAGCAAGGACGACTGTACTCTTTAACACTTCCCCCTTAGCATCTGTTTTTAAGAATAAATATTTAACAACTTCTGTCAAATTATAAAAACCCTAATCTAAAATCATGAACGCTTCAGCTTTCTACTTTTATTTAAACAATTCCATGAATGAGAAATTGAATTTGAATTCGATTTACGATCTGAAGGATAACTGAATGCTCAACATTCAAGTAGATCTATGAAATTGATTTTTTGAAATAAAAGCACAAACACTTTTTTTTAACTGATCAAGTGCAGACATGCATGAAATAAAAAGCAACGGGTCTGTCCCATTCAGTATTCAATCTATCAAACGACTTTTTTTAAATTGTCTGATTTCAAAGCACAAAATAAGTTATAAAAACGAAAAGAATCGGGTTTCACTTTCTTAGTGTGCCTAAAAAAAATGTAATAGAGTCAAGCTAAAACAAAATTCTGAATGGACAGACAATATTTGTAGTCAATCAATAATGTTTTTTACTTTTTACACACCTGAGTAAACTTGTTTTGCTACGGTTGAGATCACGTCAAACATACCTGAACAGAACAGACCAAATCATACATTAAAGAAAGGAAATAGAGTGAAAGAATAGCTGGTTCATTCATGCAAATGTAGCAAAAATGGTTACGTGTTTTTAATTAAACACCAGAGTATAGTAGATTTGTGTGTTTGTGTTAAATTAATCTAATCTGTAGTTGTAGATTTATAAATCCATTACTTGAGGTAACAACCGTATTTAGTAGCTTAATAAATTAGTATACTATAAATTATGACTAAAAATTTATTCTACCTACTCAGTCTTCAAATCTGCTGCAAGACAATCAACATATTGTATCTTATATATAATTCCATATCGCAAATAATTGCTTGCTGTATTCATTTTATAAAATAAAATAAAAATGGTGCACTTGTAGGCTCACAGGAGCAAAGGATTTTTATAATCAGGGTGTCTACCCAACGGATGATTTTAAATTGCCGGCTATTTCCCGGTTCTCTCCCGGTCAATTGTTAGTTCATCTCGGCCAATTTAAAAGAGTTCAAAAAATTTGAATGATTTCAAGCGATTTTTAAATATTTCTAGATATTTCTCAACATCTTAAAAGATTTCACAGATTTCCGATTTGGAACAGGGAATTTTGGAAGAGAATTATAATACTGAGTTGGAACAGGTATTTTTTTTAATTCTCTTCTTCTAAATCTATATTAAAATTATTTTCGAAATTCCCATTCCATGTCAAAAGTTCTCTTTTCTGAGTCAAATAATCATTTTTAACGAAAACTCCTTGATCCAAAGGGAAAATTATAATTCTTTACGAAAATTCCATGTTCCAAAGTCTAAATTATAATTATTCACGGGAATTCCCTGTTCCAAAGTCTAAATTATAATTCGTAACGGAAATTCTCTGTTCAGAGTCGCAATAATATTTATTTCAAAAATTTCCTGTTCGGTGTCAAACATTAACTGTTCCAAGACAAATTATAATTCTTCACGAAATTACCTGTTCGAAAGTGAAAATTATAATTTTTTACGGAAATTCCCTGTCTCAAAGTCTAAATTATAATTCTTTACGGAAATTCCCTGTCCCAAAGACAAAATTATAATTCTTTGTGGAAATTCCCTTCTTCTAAATCAGAAATGATTTTTTTTTCAAAAATTCCCGTTCCATGTCAAATTATAATTCTTTATGGAAACTCTCTGTCCTAAAGTAGAAATTACAATTCTTAACCAAGTTTCCTCTTCTAAAGTGAACCTAAAATGAAAATAATAATTTTTTTTAGAAAATTCCCTATGCCAAAGTCAAAATTCTGATTTTTTGCGAAAATTGCCTGTCTCGCAGACAAAATAATAATTTTTTACTAAAATTCCCTATCCCAGAGTAAAAATCATAATTCTTCAACGGAATTTCCTGTGCTGAACTCAAAATTATATTTCTTTATTGAAATTCCATGTCTTTACTTAGAATTGTAATTCTTTTCCAAAATTTCCTGTTCCAAGTCAAAATAATTGTAATTCTTAACGTGATTTTTTTATATTTCTTTTATTTATGCCCTGCCCCAACTCACAATTATAAATCTTTTGGAAAATTGCCTGTCTTAAATTCGAAATTATAATTCCTTTACAAAAATCACTGTTTCAATTCTGAATTAGAGTAATAAAAGATATGAAACCACTTTTAATTTTCATATTAGTACATTTGATAAAAAAAAACCTGGTCACTGAATCAAATTCCCAGTTATTTCCCGGTTTTCCAGATATCCCGGTCAGGTAGGCATCCTGATAATTTACTGTACCTTTAAAACACAAACACACACCTGCTTTATACAAATAAAAATTCTTTAGAATCTCAATTAAAAATTAAGCACGTGTTACCACAAATTGGAATACACTCATCTCGCGTGACTGTGCCAGCCACGGGTCTGGTCGGCACTGTAACGGGCGCTATTAAAATCTAGTTTCAACCGGATTTAAAGCAACAAGTGAGTAAACACTCAAGACCGCATATATAGTATCTGAACCCGGCACACGTACAAAAGTATATGCCCAGAGAGT